>CABEEJ010002017.1:0-11319 GCA_901482245.1 Timema douglasi
TGAATAAAAACTCCAACACCTCTATCCTACCAATTAATTAATTAACAATAATTAATTAACAATCATTAATAATTAATCAGCAAGAAACAACATGTCAGGGTTGGTAGGCCAGGGTGGTGGTCAGGAGGGGGGCCGGAGGAGGGGGGCAGGAGGAGGAGGGGAATAACGGTACGGATTTGGAAATTATGCAGGGGAATAACGGTAGCTCAAAATGACCTCTGAAAGTAGGTCAAGGTCAAGTTGGAATAGGTGGGCGTCCCCCCTACTACAGCATAGGGGAGGGGGTTGAGGGTAGGGGTTGTAGGAGAGGACGTAATCAACACTTGGGAAAAGGGACCCACAGGTTGAGTCGCCTTGCCAAGCGTCTACAGGGAGAAATTGATCCACCTTACTTACACATCATGTGGAGGGTTGGGATTCACAGGTTGAGTCACCTCGCCAAGCGTCTACAGGGAGAAAGTGACCCTCCTGACACGGGGTGTGAATCGGGCATCCAGGAGAAAGTGATCTTCCTTACACGGGGTGCGGTGAGGATCACTTCACGAGGTGCGGTGAGGATCAATGTTAAACCTTATGGGAGAAAAGTGGCCCAGAACTCTTAATTCATCCACTACTTCACTGTGTCTTACTACCCCGGCCTATCTATATTTAACTACACCAGTGGAATAGGTCAGATTTAGAGGGAATGTACCTTTATTTGCATGTAAGGATATTAGTATAAACTATCCCTGGCCAGAATTAAAATCCTTACTTCACCTTCACTAACAAACCAGAAGAGCGTGACACTAAACCCGCATACCCACTAATGCTTGTTTTAGTTACTAAAATTTTTCATAATAATGATAATATGTTACTAATGTGAGGAAAAAGAGAATCAGCAAGCCCGGGGGTGAGGGGGGGGTGATGCATTACAAGGCTGCCACAGTAAGCCAAGTCAGCAATAAGCTATCAGAATGGAATAGCCAAAAGGAACCTAAGCAGTAACTTGATAGTTATTAGCACTTAAACAACTTAAATCTCTATTAGAAATTCGCATCTTCCTAATATCATTAAAATCCTTGATAAAGTAAATATAGAGCTAAAACCCCACTCAAAACACGCTGCGACCCTCAGGTTGGAGACCGCTACTTTATTATAACACACTTGAAAGCAATATTTAACAAGTTTCCTGAGATGTAGAACTCACTCATCACTTTATCAAACACTTAGCAATTGGGCCCAGGTTTGTTTTCCACATTTTCATCTGTAAAATATACCAATTTAAAAAAATTGAATTTATCGAAATTTCTACAGTATTTTGATACCTGTATACCAATATCCTACTTCATAACCTCGTGGAATTTGCCCTAAAATGTTAATATTGATACGTGAATAAACTATTAAAAACATAGTGTAGTATAGCACGTGAGGGTGAACGGGATTCCCCTTACATTTTATGAAATAACTGATGAGAAATTCGAAATCAGCACCCTAAACACCATGGTTGTACGAAATTTCATGCAAATCGAACTCTAAATAACGAATTAAAAAATGTACCCCAAATTTGAAAATGTTAATGGATGAATAAAGAAACTTATATTTTGTTTAATGCAGTCTACTTAATCAAATGAAAAATTATAAGAGTTGTAGAAATGTAACATAGCTCTAAGTTACTCCTATTCTTTCATAGTTGCTTTGAGCCTATTTAAATTGCTTTCATGAAACCCTATTTTAATAAATAATGAAATAAGATACATCAGCTCATTTCAAACTAGTATAGATACTTGCTGCTAGAAAAATTAGTGTATATTTCAGAAGTCAAACAATAACACTAACCTCAATGTCCTCGTTTCATCAGTCAGAGCTTCCAATAAGTAAACAATAAAATGTTGCGTAACACTCACTGCATTTATACTTTTAAAATTTAATAAAGCTTTAATTAAGACATTGGCTCTACAAAATTTTACAATTTGAATCATAGAACTGTGACAGTCTAGCAGCCACAAAATTCACAACTAAAAACACTAAACATTAAACAAAACATTGGCCGACAATGCTGTCACTCCAAGCATTACTGGATGAGTGAATTTTTCTACTGGGCAACTCATGTTCCCTTAACCCTAGTACGCACTTGGAAACATTTCCCCAGAAACATTGTTTGCCAACATATTGCCCTTGTTTTAGAAACAGTTGGGCAACATTTTTTCATGTTGCCTTTGTGTTTAGCAGGAGGGAAAACATGTTCCCCCTGATCTATTTCAAATGGGTTATTCAACAATGTTGGCCAACATTTCCGACAACAAGCAACGTGGGCTAGTAAGTGAGATTGCTTATCTAAATCGTGTTTCTCTTTTCATTATCCTGGGACCAACCATTTGTAAAATAACTTCAAAATCTGTAGGAGACAATATGTGATTGAAGTTTCTTACACCACTGCCGTCTTCAAACTTCAGTTATACCGGAAGCTGTTTTGCATAGTACGAACTATTTTGAAAAATTTTACAGACCCAGGCACCTACCGCCATTGTCTTCTTCTCTGTCTTCTTGAACAGCTCATAGCTACATACAAAGCACAAGCCATAGCAGCATTCTCCTCAAGACACACATCTTTCACTCAACTGAACTCTGTACGGGAAACAAATGTTTCATCATTTTAGTTTGGACGTGAAACAATGTTTCTTTAATGTTTGTCAACAATTTGTTTCGCATGTTGGACAACAGTTGGTAAACAGTTGGGGAATGGTTGGGAAAATGTTGGTCAACAATGTTTCCAAGTGCGTACTAAGCTTGCGATTCGTTTCCATATCGCATTCGGCATGCACTCTCTGTCTACTGACAACGGCGCTACTAAACTACTTGATTGACTAAGATTTCTAAAATCTACTACAGATGTAATCTTCTTTCAATGTTTGATGGTTTTTAGAGTTGGGATAATTTGTAGAGTGGGAATCAACATTTGAGAAATTTTAAATTTGTCTGTACAAATCTATGGTTAAGGACCTTCATAATAGAAAGTATGCCCAATGGAGTACAGAATAAGCCTAGAATTTCCCAACTCCAGATCTAAAATCTCACAAAATTTCCAACTTTCAAGCTTTTAATCAACAATGAGAGGAGGGGGGGGCACCCCACTATACCCGTTGGTGCGACGCCCCTGCCTATATAACTAATTCATAATTCCTAGTTGGACTACTTCGCCCAATTTATAATAAATTTAAGAATAAGTAACTGGAATTCGAATAGACAAAGCTACGATGGTGCACTAGTTAGTGCATTGAGGCATATCTCGCCTTAAGTGTTTCAATGACAGCACATAGCTGATAATGAGTTAAAATTGCTTTCAAACAACAGTAATTAATATCTACAAATAAAATTAAAAAATCATATTAAACTACATTTCTGTGAAATTGAGAAAATCCTATACACTCTTAAAAACCATAGCTATCTAATTTATAACGAGCAATTGTTATAAACAAATTCTAGAGTTTGAAAAAGTATTGTTCTTTATTTAACATGCTATACATTTTACTCACCCTTTATTCATAAACTAAAGATAAGTGTTTAGCTAGATATAAATTAAGCACATATTTTGCATAAAGGAAGATTATATTCTTTATATTCGATGGTAGCTGCGTTATTTGATAACTCGTGATCTTAATTGATCATACATGTATAGCTGATGATTTTCGGACGTCCATCACAGACTCTGCCCTAAAATATGAGCGGAGAATGACCGTAAGTAAAAGACCATTCCTGGATAACTCGGTAGTTAAAAAGTTGGTGTACTAAGTCAAAGTCCCGTGTTTGAATCCCATTTTCAGTCCAAATTTTTCAATTTAAAGAACAATATATTTATAGACGGCTATATCCCAAATAACAAATATAATAGCATAGCTATTTAATCCATCATTCTATTTTATATGCAATATTTGGTTAAGTGTAAGAACAGAATTAGCCTTAACTTCTCCATTAAAGGTGATTATTATTATTATTATATCATGCGGTGACTGAAGTATGTTATATATAAAAATAGTTTTTGGTTCTTTTGTAACTGTCAAAAAAGTGTATTTCTATCTTAGTCTGACTGTAGACAAGGTACTTCGAAAGAGCGGATTGACTACGCAGGTTAAAACTATTCCCAACCAATTCTCCCTCATCACTGTACATTCCGTCGAATTTGAAAATTAGCAACGTTTAATTCACTGAGCTCGCGAGGTATGATATACCTCCACACATGACTCCAGAATAGTTTTCCTAGCTACGCCCAAGGCCTAAGTTAGAGAAGGCCTTAAGTCCTTAAGTCCTTAAATTATTTCTTGATTGTTGGGAAGGAGTGATGGTGGAGGGGTTATGTCTTTTAGCGATGCCCGAATGGTTTGATTTACTAAATTTTTTTACTTTATTGTTCTGATAATGATAAAATCAATAATTAAGACTTACATACTAAGTTAATTAATTATGTTTGCTCTCATTAACATACGGGACGGTATTTTTTTTAGCTATTAAAAGTTTAACCAAGTCAAACATTATTTGGGCATTGTTGCCCACATTGCTTAGTTTTACATGGTAACATAAAGCAAGTCTCCCCTTTTCCAGAATCTTCATTAGTATTTATAGCCAATTATAAATTTATTAATGATTAATTATTATATTCCAAACATGTAACGTAAATAACAGATTGACCTTAAAAGATTTTTTACTTTTTTTGTAAGAAGCTGAGTTAAAAAAAACTTCTGAAATTTAAGGGTCACAATCTTAATTTAAAATATTTTATATTATTTCCGGGTGGACAAAAAATAAATATTGATAAAATCTTATCCATTGGACATATTTTAATTATAAAAGTGAATTTATTTGTTTCTTCAAAGTTATTATGACTGTGTATAACTTTGTGGGAGCATAGTTCAATTCCATACTTTATTTAAAGTTACCATAGCGGCTATAATATAACTATTAGTAAAACGCTTTAATAATTAATACTTTGGTTGAGAAAAGGTGTGATTTATTAAGATTTGCGTTGATTATTATCATTTTATAATAAATTTAATGTATAATGTTAACTGTGATTATTTTTGTCAAGCCTGTTTTTTACTAAATCAATTCTGGAAATCCAAACAATAAAACTGGCCCTGTCGTTGGCAAGTAATAATACAATATCAGAGTGAGGAGGTTTAAATAATAATAGAAAAGCAAGGATATTGTTTTGTTTTACAAGCTTAAAACCACTTTAAATAATATCTCTGCTTTTTTAAGGTTTGGAATATAAATATATTCAAGTAAAAATATATAGTTGTTCTGTACTATATTTAAGAATATCTGTCTATAGCCAAGGATACCTGGAATTTCACAACCTATTGCGTTGCATTTATTTCTATTCATCATGATGTCTCCTAAGAAAGGAATTCGCATACATACTGTCAAGGTTTGATTTTCTTTTAAAGATACGGCCGGATTTATTTATCTCAGGAACCATTTAACCAATTGCGGTGTGGTTGTTAATTTTATACAGGATCAATATCCAGGCAGGTTTTAGCATTATTTGTGTATAATCAGGTGTTTCGGTGGGAGTCCCGGTGAAGGGTCAGCCGAATGTTTGTATACATTTTGGAACAACACAATTACTGTAGAGTAGTTTTGATTATTCTTTAGTGTATTTATCCAGGCATTTTTTAGTATAGTAATTATAATTGGGTGTATTGGTGTAAGTCCCAGTGAAGTGCCAGCCGGATATTTGTATATATCTATGGAACCACTTAACCGATTTAAATGTAGTGTTTTTTGTAGAATATTTATCCAAGCAAGTTTTAGAATGATTTAATCATGTTTTGTGTTGTGAGTCTTGATGAAGGACCAGCCGGATATTTGTCAACAACTGATTCCGTATTAATTCTATCCTGTAGGATATAAAACGGGAAAATTGTGGTACTATAAACTTAGGTTTTGGGGTTTGAGTCCCTGTTAAAGTTTCGGATGGGTGTTGTGTATATTTTATCTAGGATATTTATAGCCACATAAGCGATTGCAATGTGATTTTTTTTCAACTAGGCTTACGTAGTTTTTATATCCAGGCTGGTTTTAACGTTAGTATAATCAGGTGTTTTGCTGTGAGTCCCTGGAAATACTGAGAGGCCTAGCTATAATGGATATTGTGGATCAGCCGGAAGGTGAAATTCTGTTCTTCCGTGAAGGGGATAATATAATCCAGAGCGAACTATAGGAGAATATTTATAAGTAACATAATATTACCTATTTAAATCATATTTACTACTAATTACTGGGGGGTAGTGTTTAAAAAGATAAAAATAAAAGGTGATGTAACCACTTTTGCTTGGAGGGAAGTTGGGAAACAATTTAAGAAAACGTGTTTCAATATTCCCGGCGAGGACTAGAACCCTGTTTCACCCATCACTGAAAATGGACCATATAAGATTTTTTTTTTTTGTCCGCATGAACACCGAAGCAGTATAATATACATTATTTACCGTATTTCCTATAATATTTATTTTACTTTGTAATTTTCTTTAATATAAGATATTAAATATATTATTTTGTGAGTGTTTCGAGCAGATATCACACTGTTCTATAATCTATTATTAACTCGGGTCTTTCTTTTTTAAGTTCAATCAATAATATCTTTACCACACTGAGATCATAAACTACTCTCAGTACTCTACAGAATAATCAAAACTACCCCATAGTAATTGTGTTGTTTCATAAATGTATATAAACATTCGGCTGACCCTTCACCGGGAATCCCACCGAAACACCTAATTATACACAAATAATGCTATAACCTGCCTGGATATTGATCCAGTAAAAAAGTAACAACCACAATGCAATTGGTTAAATGGTTCCTGAGATAAATAAATCCGGCCGTATCTTTAAAAGAAAATCAAACCCTGACAGTATGTATGCGAAATCCTCTCTTAGGAGACATCATGATTAATAGAAATAAATGCACCGCAATAGGTTGTGAAATTCCAGATATCCTTGGCTATAGACAGATATTCTTAAATATAGTACAGAACAACAATATATTTTACTTGAATATATTTATATTCCAAACCTTAAAAAAACAGAGATATTATGTAAAGTGTTTTTAAGTTAGTAAAACAAAACAATATTTATCCTTGCTTTTCAATTATAATTTACACCTCTTCACCCTGATATTGTATTATTACTTGCCTACGACAGGGCCAGTTTTATTGTTTGGATTTCCAGAATTGATTTAGTAAAAAACAGGCTTGACAAAAATAATCACAGTTAACATTATACATTAAATTTATTATAAAATGATAATAATCAACGCAAATCTTAATAAATCACACCTTTTCTCAACCAAAGTATTAATTATTAAAGCGTTTTACTAATAGTTATATTATAGCCGCTATGGTAACTTTAAATAAAGTATGGAATTGCTCCCACAGAGTTATACACAGTCATAATAACTTTGAAGAAACATATAACTTCACTTTTATAACTAAAATATGTCCAATGGATGAGATTTAATTTTTTTTTTTGTGTCCACCCGGAAATAATATGAAATATTTTAAATTACGATTGGGACCCTTAAATCACAGAAGTTTTTTTTAAACTCAGCTTGTTACAAAAAAATAATAAATTCTTTTAGAGTTAATCTGTTATTTACGTTACATGTTTGGAATATAATAACTAATCATTAATAAATTTATAATTGGCTGTAAGCACTCATGAAGATTCTGGAAAAGGGGAGACTTGCTTTATGTTACCATGTAAAACTAAGCAATGTGGGCAACAGTGCCCAAATAACGTTTGACTTGGTTAAACTTTTAATAGCTAAAAAAAAATACCTTCCTGTATGCTAATGAGAGCAAACATAATTAATTAACTTACTATGTAAAGATTAATTATTGATTTTATCATTATAAGAACAATAAAGTAAAATTAATTTAGTAAATCAAACCATTCGGGCTTCGCTAAAAGACATAACCCCTCCCCCATTTCTCCTTACAACAGTCAGGAAATAATTTAAGGACTTAAGGCCTTCTCTAACTTAGGCGTTGGGCGTAACTAGGCAAACTATTCTGCAGTCATGTGTGGAGCTATATCATACCTCGCGGGCTCAGTGAATTATAAGTTGCTCCCTTTTAATCTCGACGGAGTGTACCACAAACCTACGGGGAAGCGAGGGGAAGCCATGAAGAGTTCCTATGCAGGGCAGTGGACTAATGCAATCAAAGAAGAATTTGATGCACTGGAAAAGAACAACACCTGGGCGCTAGTATCATTACCTCCTGGTAAAAATGCTATAGGTTCAAAATGGGCCTTTAAAGTTAAACGCACTGGAGACGGAAACATTTCACAATATAAATCTAGGCTATGCGTTTTAGGTTTTGCACAGAAAGAAGGGGTTACAATGACACCTACTCTCCCACAACACGATATTACTCTATACGAGTCCTACTTGCTATCGCAACTCAACACAACTATGAAATCAAGCAGTTTCATGTGAAAACTGCTTTTTTGTATGGTGAACTCAAGGAAGATATATACATGTTTCCACCAGATGGAATCACTGTTGACCAAAACCTTGTCTGCAAGTTAAGAAAGTTACTATATCGCCTCAAACAATCATCATGTTGCTGGAGCGAAAAGTTTGACGGGTTTCTGATAATGTTTGGATTCTGCCAAAGTACTGCAGATAAATGTGTTTATCGCGGTGAGTTCAATGAAACAAAGGTTATACTTGCACTATATGTTGATGATGTGCTGATCATGAGTGAAAACAAAATGGCACTACAACTTGTACTCGATGAACTAAAGACAACCTTTGAAGTCATCATCAGTGAACCAAATTTCTTTGTGGTTCTGGAAATAAAACAAAATAATGTAAATGGATCAATATTTTTACATAAGGCCAACTATATCGAACAAATAATCAAGAGATTAAATCTTGAAGACTCTAAGCCAATTAGTGGGCCTGCCTATCCACACATTCACTTGAGTTCAAACAAAGGAAAAAATGCAGAAATAAAAATACCCTATCGAGAAGCTGTTGGCAGCTTGATTGTTTGCTGCAATAGTTTGTCGGCCAGACATTATGTACGCAGTTGGAAACGTGAGTAGATATTTGACAAATTATAGACCAAGTCATTGGAATGCAGTCAAACGCATCTTAAAATATTTAAAAGACACATTCAGCTATGGCATTGAATTTACGAGAAGTGAGAATCCACCCCTATTAATTGGCTTCTCGGACTTTGACTTCGCGAACAACTTGGACACCCAACGTTCCACAACTGGATAGCTCTTTCAATTGAGCAACGGCCCTATAACAGGGGCTAGTCAACGTCAACAAACCGTTTCCCTTTCCATCACCGAAGCTGATTACATTGCTACATCAACTGCAGCCAAAGAAGTAATTTGACTTAGACATCTTCTACTTGACATTGAGGAAACAGTGAGAGAGGCGACAGTTATAGCAGTTGATAATCAGAGTGCAATGCGTCTTGTGCGAAACCCAGAGTTTCCCAAGAGAAATAAACACATATATGTACGTTACCACTTCATACGTGAGAAGTATGAGAACGGTGAGATTGACATCAAACATGTAGGTAGGCCTACCCTCTGAAGGCCAGTTAGCGGATATACTAACCAAACCTCTTCCACGTGATCGCTTTCAAACACTCCTGGCTGCCATTGAAATGACCAGACTGGAGTAGTAATAAATGCTTCTCATTGACACTAATATATATATATATATATATAAAGTTGTTTATTATTTTTTGTTTTTGAAGCTAATTAGTAATTATACTTAATTTTTAAATAATCCGTATTTCTAACCATTTGTATGATTGCAAACAAGCATTCATTTAATGGGAGTCTCGAAACATATTTAAAATATCATGCTTGTCTACGCCTAACCCCTTAACCAACAGTGTGAGTGCGCAATAGTGTGGCGCATGAATACATTCTTTAAAACTGCCCTTTTATTTTGACGTAATGTAACAGTCATGTTGTACAGTTACCATGTTCGTTGTGTTAAATAAGAATAGTGCGTTCCAAAACTCAATTTTAATCTTAACAAGCTTTTGTGTTAAGCTCGTTAGATCTTAGAAAAACAAACACTTTATACCACCCCAGATAATATCCCAATGAAGCCAGGGCCATTTATTGTATCATTATGTTTTAAAAGAACGATCAACCCCACTTATATTTTTTTATAATATATATTTAAGGGTTGAGATAATGTTGTACAGCTATCACCTACAATAGGTGAACTTGAAGTTCCAGTTATGTCTTCGCTGGCTGAGTCTGATTTAGAATCGCTTAAAAGAACAGCATCCTTATCTTCACTAGACAAAGATGCAGATTCACTATCATAAATATTCACATCATCAGTTTTCAAATTGTTACCGTTAGTGCTGGCTGAATCAATTAGAACAGCACCCGTATATTTACTGTACAAATATATAGATTCAAAAATATTTACATCATCACTCCTCAACCTATTATTACTCGTCCCAACGTCGCTATTTTCAATTTATTTCGATTTTCTTTGAAAGAAATCAGTTACCATATCTGTTGTCTTTTCATTGTATGGATTAATGATACAAGAACACACAAGGGTTCGGAGATGGAAGGGAACATAACAACATAACAAACATTGACAGACACTAACTGTGTAACAAAAATACATCAAATAAAGTTGTCCTATGTAAGTGGGGTAGTTACTCTAGTACGTATAGTATACTCATTAATTAATTTACCCAAAATATGTCCCTGATTTTTAAATTTAATTATCTATGCCTGTGATCCATTTATCGCTCTATCCATTTTTCTATGTTTAGGTAAATTTTTTTATGTTAGCGTTTGAAAACTAAAGTCTATTATTTAAAGAATGATTATATATATATAAATAAATATATATATAAATAAATATATATATATAAATAAATATATATATATAAATAAATATAAAATGATTATATATAAATATATATATATATTATAGAAAGATAGCTACACACACTCACACACACACACACACACACACACACACACACATACATACTCATATATATATATATATTTATATTTAGCTATCTTTCTATAAATATCCAACTAATCACTGCTAGCCTGTCCTCAAATATAAGCTACTTATTTTTCAGCACTGACCAGACCCATTTATTCATGGTCTAGCTCATGCTAGTATACCTTTGATAATGTTAACATTTATAAGAACATTGCAATATATTTAAAGGTAAATAATTTAATTCATTATTTAAATTTAGCTAAATTGTTCTAAATTTACGTATTTTTAGTTTTGTTAGCATAAGGTACAACTTTTTTTTTTTTTTT
>CABEEJ010002017.1:11391-21576 GCA_901482245.1 Timema douglasi
TTTTTTTTTTTTTTTTGTGAAATTAAATATTTATTTTTATCCACTGCACATTCATCTTCGACTCTTCGTTGCCTTAGCAACGATGAAATGATTGGTGGAGGTAAGACTCAGAATCTTTTTCTTAACACGTAAGTTGTTTTATTGACTTAGATTTAATTCTACACATTGTTTGTTGCATTTTGGGTGTTGTACCTACAGTCATTAAGATTTTAATTATGTCTGCTCAGTATGTATACCTTGAACATTTATCTTTGAAACTTACCACGATTAAAATTGTCAATTTTTTTAAAGCGCACGCAATCGAATTTGTATTGAGCGTCGTCTGAAAACGACGCTTTAGCCAGCGTCATTTGTTCATCGGTGTTTTTACGGCGGCGTCGTTAGAGGTCATAAGTAAAAAGATCGTTAATAACTAAGAAAACCCCTTCGTTCAGGCCTGTCTATGAAATGGGCATCCGCTGAAAGACTTAAGGGGGTGAAAATGGGGACAACGCCTAATTTAGATAAGTTGTGTCGTATTTGTACAGGCGAGCAAACTGAGTGTGTCTCAATATTTAGTGAGGAAGGAAAAAAACTTTATTTAGAAGCTAAAATGAAGAAGTATCTGTCGATTACGGTGAGTTTTTTTTGTTTGAAATCGAAGTGTCATTCGCCATTTGCCGGTAGGGGTGGATTTGACTACCATCTGAGCATCAAATTAAAATGGTAGTAACTAATAATTTGTTATTGGAGTGTAGGTACAGCAACCAAATTTCTAATTTATTTAATTTATCGTTATATAAGTAAAAAAAAGGAAGTAAAAACTGACCTTAATATGTTTTAACATAATTGTTTTTATGACAATTTCAGGTATCCTCATGTGACAAATTACCAAAAATGGTCTGTCTGAATTGTTGTAAAAAATTGGATAGTGTTCATCGGTTTGTTTCTATGGCTGTGAAGATGCAGGATAAGTTGAAGACTCTGGTGGAGCTGCATTCTTCAACGGATGTCAAGAAAGAGCACAGTATATTACATTCTATACTAAGCAAGGTTAGTCATATACATACTAATAATACAAGTTGACTGTAGAGGATTACTGATTATAGTACCATCTTATAGAGCATATAAGGGTTTTATTTTTCTAATTAAATTATTAATATTCTATTATTAATTTTACAGACAATTTGTTTTTAATCAGCACATCTTACTACTTGTTTGCTCGGGTTATACACTAATGTATTAGTTAGGCCCCTACGCTAATGGTTTTAAGGACGGGGAAGGCTAATTTAAATTGAATGTACCTGCATTTGTGTGGCGAGAGAGAGTGGACTATTTTGGAAAAATCACCCTCAATACACTCTATCGAGATTTGAACCTCGATATAAGTCATCTGCAGTCTAATCTAATGCAAGAGTAACACCTTAGACCATGCAGCCACCAAAGCAGGTTATATAAACAAATTAACATGGCAAGTCTATATATAATCTAAACTGCTTCAGTGGTTGCATTGGGCAGAGGTTTTTCACTCCATGTAAGTGTGGGTACACTTCTTCTAAATTCAACCTTCCTCACCCGAAACTCATTACATAGCATTATTAGTACATATAACCTGAACATTTAGTAAGTTGTGGCACAAAATATTTACCATGTAGGCTACCTAGGCTTTAATTGAAAAATTTTTACATCTATAAAAATACATATATTTTTTTCACTTTGTTGACAAAAAAAAGCCTCTTACAAGAAATGAATATTGGCCGGCTGGATTGTATATCCCAAACTAAATTTGTTATTCTTTAAAGAGACAAAACTCTCATACAATAACAACATTTAACTTAGGCCCTATCCTTTTTTTCTGTAGCAAACACAACTACTGTAAGTTATTTGCTCTTTTGTCTTGTTTAACTCTAGCATACTATTGTCATTGTATAGTGCTGTAGAGTTGAAGCTCGACTGCAGAGGATGGGGAACTCGAGGTTTGAATCTCTGTCTGATGAACTGGGAGTGGTTTTTCCTAAATGGTTTTCCACTCTCCCTCCACGCAAATGCGGGTTCACTTCCTCTAATTCAACCTTCCCAAGTCCTAATCCATTAGAGTAATTAGTACTTGAAGCGTATAACCCGGACGGGTAGTAAGACGCGGTGCTAAATATTATTATTATTATTATAGTGCTGTATTCCTATCAAAATATACCTCTGACCTAATAACAGATAAAACCTTTCATAAGCTTCTTACATGATCTGAGTTTAATTTTTAGTCTTTTATTTTGGTTAACTTAATTTGTTTTATTTTATTGTGTTTATAATTACATCAAAATCAACAAAAGTTACATCAAACCATCTTCGGTGGCCGCATGTTCTAAGGCACTACTCTTGCAATAGACTGACTGCCTATAATGGGGAGATCGGGGTTTGATCCCGGTTGGGAGTACTGAATTTTTTTTTCTAAATATTGTCCCACTCTCCCTCCACACAAATGTGGGTAAACATAACAAAAGATCAATCCGTCTCATCCCTAACACATTAGAGTAATTAATTGATGGATGTACAACTCGAAAGGGTAATTAGATGTGATGCTAAGATTAATACATCACACATAAAATTAAATACACCAAACTACAAAACAAAAAGAATCAGTCTTAAAAATCTTGTTTGAATACAACAAACATCGGTATATTTAAAGGTTTCTGTAATGACTGGAACTATCTCGTTTTTGTAAAAAAGAAAGAAATCAAATGAAATATTGGTGTACCCGCAAATATATTAATATTATTATGCATATAACTAAAAGAGGTAGTATGAAACGTCGCTAAAAAAATGTTAATACTACTGGTAGGTACATAAATCTGGCTTATACTTTCAAATAACTTAACATAACATCAAAGATGAAACCATGAGGACAGCTTATTGTTGACTGACAGTTGGAGGAATAGCTCGAAGAAGGGGTGAGGGGAATGGGGATGAATTGTTCAGACACAATGCATTGATATTGTTGCTATGGATAAGTAATTTTAGCGGCATTAATTCACCTTTATTATTATGGCTCTTGCCTGGCTAACGTAACCTAATTTTCCATGTGGAAATAAATTAAATTTTCAATATTGATGAAAATGGATTAAAATTTTGAATAATATTGATATAATATTAACATTTAAATATTTGTAGGAAAATATATCATACAATGCAAAGGATTGTTTGTAAACAAACAATATTTAGGTTCTTATTGTGATTTTATAAAATGTTATTATTTGTATAACTATTTAAAAATATAAAATTTAATAAATAGATTTTTATTATTTAATTCACCGTCTTAACCCTATTAGTGCCATGCCTATTCCAGAATTAGCACTTGGAGAGTGCCAGGGGCCTGTTAGGTTTTGTGTGCGAAGAATATCACAGCTATTTCCTAATTTTTGTAAGGGGTTGAAAGAAAATTCGCCAATCCTTTATTTATGAAGTGATTATTTTGACTTTTCTATCATTTTAGTTCTCAAGTACTGTTCTTTAATCATAACAAATTAATACAATTTAATTAATTATTTAATTCTCTAAATTTTAAATTTAATTTTAAGTTTTATTTTAATTTATATTTTTTTTCAAAACTAGTGCTAATTAACATATTTAAAAAACATTATAGATACATTTCATTATTATTTTGTTGTAGTGCATTTAGTTTTATACAATAAAATAAATATTTGAGTATATATATATATATATGATTATAAATAGAAATTGCAGGAATTTTTATTTGATATCATGCATTAGCTATTTTTGGGGCATTATAGGTAACGACATCATTTCACTCATATGTCATAATATGAAAATCTAAGTAGTACATTTTCTAAACTCAGAACAATTTCATCTGTACATTTGAAAACTGATAACAAAACTATTTACATCAGTATGAATGTGAGCCACACTTATGTTTTCCATGCAGCTCATACGTAAACCGGCATTGCACTTAGCACATAGAGTACGTGGCCGTCCACCTTTGTAAGTGTACTAAACTTCCAGTTCCAATACTAACTATATACGGTTGATTTTTATTGCCAACCTTATGAAAAATAATAGCGGGAAATGTTCTCTTTGCAGAGTTATATGACACTACTACACTATCTATCAAATAAAACGAGAACTAGCTCAAATCTGGAGAACCGACCTTATCGGCCTTGGCATTTTTAATGGTAGTAGGCAGAGCAATCAGATCGGATTGTGGCACTTTTAGCGATAGTAGGTGGAGCCGATTAGATCGAATTGTGGCACTAAAAGGGTTAAGTGTGTAAAAATAATAATAAGAAAGCCGACATATATTGTAATAACGCTTAGATTTTTTTATATATGCTCAATATATAAGGTAGCTTGCTTCTCCCTGCTTACATAATTTTTTGCTTTGCAATTTTACCTTAGGTGATGGTTTTAACTCCATTCAATTTAACTGGCTATTTTAATTTACCTAGCAGTAGTACAATACTATATAATTTATTAATAATTGATGGCCCTTTCATTTGTCACAACTTTGCAATGGTGAAGAGAAAATATAAAATATTGGTACTTCAGAAATATGTTTATAGAAAATAGTGATTCACTAAAGGGATCCAAAGGCTAGTGTATGGTTGATGATAGTATAATGCTCTCCCCCAATCTTTCCTTCACCTCTCCAAACCAATTTAATTTTTTTACCTTTCTCTTAATTTAATTTTTTAAGGTACATTTTGATCCAATAATATCCATGATGGCTTTTTATATGAGTAGGGCCCACAGGCTTATCAGTGAACATATATATGAATATAATATTATACATAGGAACATAGAAGTAAATTATATGCTTTTAAGGTGTGAGTGTAGGGAACTTGATTTATGGGCAGTATTTTTGAAGTTTTTACAGAAAAATATTTTGTTAGTCAACAGAAATCAAATATTTCTCCAGTAGAAACATAGTTTAATTTTATTCACAGGTTGATATCAAAGGTGTCCTGGAAATGAATTACAACTTTTTCTCTTCATATTAAAGGTTCATCATCAAATGCTGATATGCTCATAACAGATATTCAACAATTGTTGACATCACCATGTGAAGAAAATTTAACTCTCTGGTTTTTACTGGAGAAATATTCTACTTATTTTGGCCAAAATGTTTTGTTATAAAAACTGCGAAAACACTGGCCTTTTTTCATATACTTATGTACACAATAGGAAGATGCTGTCTAAGCTACAATTTCTTTATTAATGTAAACCTATTTCTTACCTTAAAAGTGTCACATATAAATTTATTTACAAAATTTACACGCATACCTCGTGTGTGTGCTTTTTTTCACTCTTGTCTTCCTTTTTTTCTGCAAAAAAAAATCCAAATTATTAATTCATATTAAGCCTAGTGTACATAAGTACGCCATAATTTCCATATTCAAATAGTTCTTAAGCACCTCTGATTATTAATTTGTCACACACTCAATATTTTTCATCACATGATAACCCAATGGGAAATTATAATACTTTATCCAATAATATCCGTCGAACAATTTCAACAAATTTTACAAACACTATCAACATATTCATAATTTAATATTTCTTTTAATATTCTATGGGAATAACAATAGCCCTAATTATCAAAGAGATATATTAACTACTATTAAAGGTGGCTAAATATACAAAAGTTTATAAAATGGCGGGTGTTCTCTTTATTACCTATCATTGAGTCCATGTAGTGCTGTGGACAACGGCCTTACAGATCTGGACTCTGTGAAGTTTATCTCTTCTTATGGACTAGGGACCTCACAGATAGATTAGCTTTAGGCTAATTTGAGAATATTTATAAAAAGAAGCGCATCTAAGATTACACACTAAATACCTCTTAACTTGTAAAACAGAACTTGTAATTTTAGGCATATAAAACTTACTAAACATCCTGTAAAAGTAATTAGCCTACATGTGAGACATCTTCAAAACCAAGAATTAAATTCCATTTAAATCTACCACACATACCATTTAAATAAATGGGTATAAACCAAAGTATCATGTCTTGTGATCCACCAGAAACTACATTAAATAGGTATAAGCAAATATCCATGCTTTAATTGGGTATTTCTGTTGTATATAAGTTAAATCACCTCATATTACACCTGAGAGTTCTTTTATAGGTGTCCTTCATTTATCCTGTACCCTTCATTATTAAACTATGGCTTAGCTTATAAGATAGTGCCATAGTGTAATATGTAAAGGTAAGACTCCCAACTTGCTTGGTTCCACTATGGTGTAGCTTATAAGTTAAGGCTATAGTGTAATCTGTCAAGGTAAAACTGCTACCTTTCAGGTTAAACAGATCGTACATATGATGCCCATACCTATGAAATCTGTAAAGTCCTAATTTTTGGAGCCTTTCATAATTTCTGCGTTGAGCTATATACAGCCGACCTCTGACCTCGGAATGGGGAATGTGAATTGAAAGTTAATGTATCATTATTCTAAAGAGGGAATGGGACATCTTTTTATGATATTGACGTATTTAGAACCCCTGACTTTCAAGTAATTGATGAATGGTAAAAATTTGATAACTCGGTGGTGCCACTGCTATTACTGCTCACTGCTCACTACTCTCACTTGGGTCTGAACACAATACTCCCCTGTGTGTTTCAAACATGAGGCTAGTTTGATCATCATCATCATCATCATCATCATCATCATCATGAACAGTTTACAGTCACAGGCCGGCTCTGTTTGGAACATATGCCTCTCCAACGTATCCTTTCTCCCTATCACCCTCCTCCACAATGATTCATTCCTCTCCTCTATCCTCCACTCCTCTGCACTCCCTTCGTCCACCTGTTCCTTGGTTTTCTTCTTGGTCTCCTGCCCCCCACTTAAATATCCAACATCTTCTTTGGTATCTTCTCCTCCATTCTCTTCACATGACCGTGCCATCTTCTCTATCCTGTCCTGGCTCCTCCTTAATTATTTCTCTCACCCTTTTATTTCTCATCCTATCCCTCCTTGTCACTCCTATAGAATTTCTCAGAAATGTTATTTGACAGGATTGAATTCTGCTTTCACCCTGCTCCTTCGTTACCCAAGTTTCCGCTGAATATTTCATTATTGGTACATAGGACCTCTTGTAGATCACTCCTCTACCCTTGAACGGCACATCTCCACTCCATATTATACTTCTCACACTTCTGAAAAAAAAGCTTCTGTTTACCTCCCTCTCTCCCTGATTTCTATTTCTTCCACTTTCCTCTTTCCTGTTTCACAATCCCCAGGTATTTAAAGCCTTCCATTATTGCTCCCTACCTACTCTCACACCAGTGGCTCACCTCTCTCTCTTCCTTGTTATATCCACCATCTCACTCTTCCTTTCATTAAAGTAAAAGTGAAGCATGAAAGCACTGGTGTTTGGGGATAGCCTGATGGTATGGGACAATGAAGAGAAAGGGATGCATGGGATGAAGTGGTGGAGCGGTGTGGAATTTGAGTTTGATCTAAGTTTGGTCAATATTGATAAGTTAGCATTTTTCTTAGTTTTTTTTTTTTTGCCAACATTTTGACTTTATTTTAATATATTTGTATATATTTAATGGTAGTTTTAGTTAGGATTTCTTGAACATCCATATTAGGCTTTAGGATTTTCTGTAGGATTTAATTTTGGTTGATAAAAAGCCAAGATTGGTTAAAGGGAAGTTATAAATGTGTGTTAAATAATGTTTATATTGCTAGAGGAAAACAAAGATAAGTTGACCACCTTTAATTATTATTTTTTTCTCAATGCTAATGTTAATAATGGTTTATTTTAAAGGTTAGGAATGAGGAAATGCGTCTGTATAAGTGTGGAGAAGGAATGGTAAGCCATAGTGATAAACAACGTGCAACCCGCTTTGGTGGCCCCGTAGTCTAAGGAAATAGTCTCGTAATAGATTGGACTGCCAATAACGGGAGATCGTGTTTTGATTTTGGTTGGGTGTACTGGCGGTGGTTTTTCCTAAATGTTTACCCACTCCAGGCATGTGTGGGTACACTTCATTTAAAGTTCAACCTTACTCATCCCTAACACATTAAGAGTAATAATTAGTACTTGGACATTTAACTCAAACCAGTATTAAGATGCGAGGCTGAAAAAAATCTTTGATAATTTTTTTGTGTGTGTCTGAATTCAAATAATTTTGTCCAGTATTAAATCATTCACTATAAGGTTTAACTCTTAGACATGGGCCTATTAATGTTAAGAAACCTATCTTGATGATTGTTTACTATTTTAAAACCAAACTTGACCAAAATACTTTTATTTTAAAAAGCTTGGGTACCTTAATGTTGGCTTAATGTTTGGGATATCAGGGTTCTAATCCTAGTTTAGTCTACTGAGGCCAGTTTTCCAATCTCCCTCCACACAATTGTGGGTACACTTCTGCTTTATTAAATCTTACTAATACCTTACACATTAGTGTAATGTGTACATAGTGTAATGTGTACATAGTGTGAAACCCAGACAGGTAGTAAGACACCGTTAAAAAATTATTTTAATCAACCTATTAAAACATTAAATTTCAGCTTGGACACATTAATTAATATAGATCATCTGACTTAGTTGATCTTGATTGGAACTTCTTTCAGAATCCTACTTATACAAGCTATACAAGTGTCCTTTTAAGTGTTTTAAATTTATTCACATAAGTGCTTTCTCTCCATGCCGGAGTTTGCAAGTAGACAATCTGACTCGTACTCATACCCAATAAAATCGGCAACTTTATTACAAAGCCTAACCCTCATTGAAACAATAGTATTGGTAGCTCATGTTAGGTGAGTTCAAGCCAAAATATAATCCTTGGGATTAGAAATAAAAACTAGAATATCTTCTCTAACTATTTAAGAAATATTAAATTAATATCTCTTCTTATCCACAGGATTAATCCTGATGGTAGAATCAAATTCCAACATGAAAATGATTACCTCTAAATATATATAACTCCTAGTTCGTCATTTATTCTGGGACTCTTTTCACTAGTTTTATGAGATGAACCATAATGATGGCTCGGTGGTAGTTGGTGTGCAAAGCCAAAGGTCCTTGGTTCAATTCCTCTTTGCAGGTTGTAATTTTTAACTAAATGTATTTAAGAAGTGAAATTCTAAAACTGAATTTAGCACAATTCAAAGATTAATACAAATTTTACTGCACACGTTCCTTTTTATAGCCATATTTGACATAGCATATGAACAAAGAATTACTTTAAAGATTATTCTAATTTACCTTTCTAAGTATTTCCTATTACATTTGTGTATTATATAGACAGTCTTTGAAACTTGATGAAGTTATCTCGATTTTGCTATCTATTAAGAACTCCAAAATCAAGGCTTACTATGTGAAAATTGATTGTTCACATTCAGCTTAGTTGGTAATATATTCTTCTTGAGAAAATACAATTTATCAACTTAAGAAAATAGTTAAAAAACGAAATTATCGTTTTTCCTATGGAATGACTTATTTTAACATAATTCAACTTCCCTTGGTACATAAATAGTCAAAGTTTTAGCAAAAATGTGAACTAAATTATCTTTTTTGATTCCCAAAAAGTGACATGAAACTATGCACTAACTGAAGCAATGGCTGAACTTTTCAATTGTGGTTAGTGGTTACTGCACTATGGAACAAAGATTTAGTAATGTTTATATTTGGCACGTATCATTTAATAAAATATGTCAGATAAATGTTGTCAAAATTTCACACCCTGGCACATTAGCCCTCTTTTCAGCATGCTCTTCTTAAAAGATGTATTTAGTTCATTAATAATGTTAATGCTTTGGGATTACACTCTTCTAAAGGTAATTTAAAAAAAATATTCTATTTTATTGGGAAACTCAAAATGTCTTCAGTTTAGGATATTTTTGAGCCCACACCAACTTGGGATGGCTAAAGTTTGGGTGCCACAAGAACCTCTGATCAAAACTTGAGTTCAGAATTTGAAACATGAAAGGGTGGGAAAAGTTATAATTAAAAAAATGTTAAGTTTCATTAACATTTGTGTATCGTACACATAAATTAATCCTTTCTCAGGTCATAGTGATATTGTTTGCATTTGTGACCCACATTACTAGAGTCAAGGGTTTCAGAACTTAAGAAATACATACAAATTTAAGGAAAATTGTTAACATTGTTTGTGAACAAATCAACTTCTTTTTACTAAGCTAGAGAACCATTTGTTTTTTATTGGTAATATTTGGGGG
>CABEEJ010002017.1:21661-82682 GCA_901482245.1 Timema douglasi
AAATGGTCCAACAATTATGCAAGGGATAGCAAAAATTTTGTGTGTGTGTATTTTGATAATTTCAGGTAAATTCTTTCATGTGCCAATACATATTTTGAACACCAAAATGGAGTATTAAGTATTATTGTTTATTAAAGTCATAATTAAACTTGCTTAATTTTTAACTATCTTGGCTCCTATTTGGGCCTAACTGCAGAGGATCACCAGAAAATATACTTTATATGGTTTTCATGATTACTATTCTAACTAAGCCTGTGTGAATCAAAGATTTTCAATTTTGAATCTAATTAAAATCTTGGCGAACTGACTTGAACCAAATTCAAATCTCATGTTTAAAATAAATTTCGAAATGAATTTGAATCAAATCTTTTGCCTATAAAATATATCAAATATTTTATTTTTAAAATAAGTTAAAAATATGTACAAAAAGGTGGTTTTATCTACTTTTTAAAAGTACAAGATATTAACTGGCACAAATAACTTTCCTCTGCATGATTACTTTATGACCTGGAACTCAAGTTAATTATCTATACAATGTATATTATACATTCTACCATCAAATAGTTTCTGGCCTGATTATATCAATGTGTTAAGCACCTATGCATTATAGATTTTAATTTTGAATTAGCCCATCAAAACAGAATCTAGGGTCTATTTTGATTCAAAATTTCAAATTGAATCCTAATATTTCCAATATTTAGGTTTGAAACTTCAAATTGAATCAGAATCTTATTAGGGTTCAGATTATAATTCTCGAAGAGGCTTAATTCTAATATGTGTATATATATATATATATGTGTGTGTATATATCTCTATATATATATATATATATATATATATATATATATACATACATACAAAATAAGGATGTCTATGGATATATATATATATGCATAAACATCCTTATTTTTTACAAAATGTTAACCTTTATTCTTAAAATAGTATAATTAACAATAGTACAATGTAGTTAATTATTGGTTAAATGCATTGAAATTTTAACTTCTGACTCAATATTTATCATAAAGTTATTTAATATTCACTCATGAACAATAAAAGTAAACATATGAATTAAACAAGAAAATGCACATTGTTAACTTTTATCATTACCTTAATATGGATTTTTATTCTCTTGCTACCTTTTTTTAAAACTTATATAACCTTCATCGATGGGCACAATTTCCAACTCCAAGCTCAATTAGTCTTGTTTGCTGGTGATAGGGAATTCGGGACTCGAATCCTGGCCATGTGTACTGATGCTGGTTTTCCCCAAATTGTTTACCACTTTCCTCCCATTTAATTGAGATATGAGACAAAATTTTTAAAAGAAATAATTTCACCATAATCTGATAAAAGCTTGGCAGTCTCATTGTTCCCTGTTATAATATTATTTATGGTGGCTATAGACAAGAAAACAAGGAATTTTTGGATGACAGGGAAAAAAGGGAAATCTCAGGGAATTTAACTAAAAATAAAGAGAATAATAATATTTAGCATCGCGTCTTACTACCCGTTTGGGTTATACGCTTTAAGTACTAATTACGCTAATGGATTAGGAATTGGGAAGAATGAATTAAAGGAAGTGAACCCGCATTTGCGTGGAGGGAGAGTGGAAAACCATTTAGGAAAAAACCCAGTTCACCCGACCGAGATTCGAACCTCGATCTCCCCGTCCTCAGCAGTCGAGCTCAACACGACAAGCGCGTTAGCCAAACTACACCACCGAGGCGGGTAATAAAGAAAAGTCAGGGAATTAAAAAATATGTCTCAAATATCCCATTAATTTCACAACTAAACACTAAAACAAAAGTTAATAATATCTAAATAAAATAACATTTTAATTTTTAATATAACTGATAAAACTATTTATGTTTAGAAGATACAAACTTTTTTTAATATGCGATTAATAATAAATAAAACAAAAGTCATCATCCACCACTAAAACTGGGAAAAAGTATTCAGGGAAAATTGGAAAATGTTGCCTGGAAAACCTGGAATAGTCAGGGAATTTTATAAAATATGTTTTATAGCCACCCTGATTTGATTTTAATATGCTTATTTGGCTTTTGCAACTCATGTTACTTGATTACTGAGGCCCAAAGTTTTGAAAAATAATATATTGCTTGCACTTATTTTCAAAACATATGTTTTGAAAATAAGTGCAAGCAATATATTATGTCTATATACTAAAAAAAATCCCACCATTAAAGAAACCGGTATTGGAATATAATTGATTAAAATGTGCTTAGGGAAGATGGGTCAAATTGACTCTGTTATCTAATTTTACATTTTTATGAAATATTAAGTTGTATAAAAGATAAACCTTTAAACTTAAATTTAGCTCATTTTTTAAAAAATGGAGAGCTAACATAATTTAAAAATAGTTAAAAATGGCTATAAATACTTTAACTTTTACCTAAGCGCAAGATAACAATATAAAAAATCTATTATATAGGTAAATTACAAAGTGTTTGTTTACAATAATTTTTAGTTTGATAAATTCCTCGCTATATCCATAACATTCAGAAAGAGAAAGAATAATAGTCTTAAGAAGGTTACCAGAAATATTTATTTAGACTGCAGTACTTAGCTAAAAGATTAAATAACGTGCTTAATGCTAAATTGAGCATACATACATGAATTTGGATTTTTGAGGGAACTACTAACCATTATTATCAATCAAATTTATAATCAAAATTAACTTGGGAGACAATGGTGCAAGCTTGTCAACTTATCAACTTGCCCCTAACAGCCTAAATTAACAAAATAGCATCTAATCCATATGTTATAACTTCAATTGGTAATCCAAAATGAAATATGATAAAGCTTTCTTAATCCAAGGGCATTCAGATAAAATATTGCAAACATTTATAACCTACTATAATTTTGTTAAAACCTCGGTTTCCACAAGTGAAAAGTTATAGTTTACCTTTAGAAACAGTGGGCTTGATGTAACTGGCGTTTTTTCAAAGCAACTGACATTATAACAATGTTTTTTACTGCGCTTACACATTTTCTCTAGCCATTAGCAGAAATGTACTGACATGTATTGTCATTTTTTAGGAATAGTCAAATGATTATTAGTGATCTTGCTTTGGTCTCCCCTACAGAGGAAGCCAATAAATTTATGAAAAAGTATTTCAACAAATAAGGCAATACTAGTACACATAGCTTCTTTAGGACATTGTTGATGCATTTTAAGAATGGGATTGAGGAAACCAAGGAAGAATATAAGGAGAAGAAGAAAAGAGTGAAGCAAGTTGTACAGGGGGCAAAAATGTACAGAAATGCTGGAATGGGACATTGAAGGAAGTTAGGATGTCATATACAGCCAAGTTAGAAACAGGTGAAGAGAGAATAGACAAGAAGTTAGAATGATAGATGAAGAATGAATAATGTTGAAGGTAGGAGAGGAAGAAAAGGAATTATGAATGAGATATTTTGAAAAAATGTTCAACCCGAAAGAGAAAAGGAATGATAGTGATACAGAGGAGCAGGAAGAAATAGCAGAAGAGGAGAAAGGTCCAACATGCAAAGAGGAGGAGGACGCATTAAAGAAGATGAAACAAAGGAAAGCACTTGGTGTGGACAAACTGACCGTGAAAATAATAAAAGCAGCAGGGGAAGTTGGTATACAATGGTTATATAGGGTACTGAGAATGGTTTGGAAGGAGACCAAGGTACCAGAAGGCCAGAAAAAGGGCGTTATAATACCTCTTTTCAAGAAAAGTAGACTGGAAGAAGTGTACAAATTATAGGGGGATAATACTGATGTGCCATTGTACAAATATATATGAGAAGATACTGGAAAAGAGAATAATAAATAAAATGAAAAGGTGGAGAGAGGAACAACACAGATTTAAGGAACAGAGGTCTACAATAGACTTAATCTTTGACATACGACAGCTGATGGAAAAATGTATATGGAAAAGACTTGGTAATGGTGTTTATGGAGGAGGAGAGGGCATATAATAGCATGGATAGAAATAAAGTTTGGAAAGTGATGGAGGAAGTTGAAGTGGAAAGAGGAGTTGTAATGACAGTAAAAAGCATGTATGGAGGATAGCATTATTATTATTATCATAATAATCATCACCACTTCTTACTACCCATTCTGGTTGTACACACTTACGCTAATGTGTAATGGTATGGTGATTGTGAGATGAAATGGAGGACCTACAATTTAACGTGGGATCCGAACCACGGTGGAGGCCTGATATTCCACACATTCACAAGTTGTAATTAATACACTTCTTGTCAGAGGTGAAGGAAGGGTTTGGCAATCGGATACATCTTTGCTGGGACCAAGGATTGAACCCTAGACCCCTAGCACAGAAGTCTATCACCTTACCCCTAGACCGCCATGCCACCTATGAGGATAATAGGAGTTGAGTTAAGACAGAGAGTGGAAGGATGGAGTGGTTCCAAATAAAAAATGGAGTGAAACAAGAGCTGGAGAGTAACCCATACTGGTGACTGTAGCATGCTATTGTGTGGAGATAAGCGCTGAATTGCATCCTCATTACATACATATTATTAACACAAAATTTAAAATTGTATTGGGTGCTTCTTTAGTTTTCCCATATATTTTTTTATAATTTAACCAAAGCAAAATTGTATGTTTGGTCGGCGGTTATTCTCTTTAAGTATGTTAAGTTGGCTTAGTGCCAATTAATTTTGTTTTCACCTGCTTCGGTGGCCACACTTTTCTTAAGGCGTCACTCTCTTCATAGACTTGACTACCGATGATGGGATGGTTAAGGTTTGAATTCCAGTCGGGTGTAAAAGTGGTTTTTCCTAAATGGTGTTAAACTCTTCCTCCACAAAAATTTGGTTACACTTCTTCTAAATTCAACCTTCCACATCCCTAACTCATTAGCTTAATTAGTACATATGTGTATAACCTGAACCAAGTAGTGAGACGGGATGCTAAAAAAATTCTTTTAATCATTGTTTATTTAACACAAGAGTTTATTATACTATTTCCTATATTTGGGGGAAACCTTTCAAAACGCTTTATTCCACTTAGTGTAACTAGTCATCTACTCAGCTGTTGTTGAGAAGCCCCCACGTTGTGACGCCATTTTTGTAACCAGTCAGCACAGCCATCAGCTGATTTGATGAAGGCCCACGTTGTGACGCCATTTTTTGTAACTAGTCGGCTACATGTGGTCTGCATGTCAGCTGGTGGTGTTGTCATCGCGTTGTCGTCTTCCTCTTAGGTTGTCTCGTCCACGGCAGTCAATCTCGGTAGAGCATCATCTCGGGGTTAATTAATTAATGGTCGGGGTAGAGGTATACCGTTGATTTGAAAAGATGTTGTTTAGTTGAATTAGAAGTTTTATTTTAACACATGATTTACATATTATTTTCCAGGATATTTAATAAAAAAACGAAATGATTTTGCCATGGCTAAAGATAATTTAGCCACCTGGTCTACCTCTCCTTTCTCCCATCTCGAGAACTTTACACGTGACGATAAGGGCAATTGATAGTACAGATTTTAACTTAACTCTTTGCGTGCTAAACTGCTAGTGGGCCGCGTCTTTACCCTTCGCGTGCTAATCGCTCAGTTCTGTTTCATCGTTACACTTTGCCGGCTAACAGTCTAGTCTCCCGCATCGTTACACTTTGCCTGCTAACAATATAATGTCCGCGTCTGACGCTTTCCTTACAGATAAGGTAAAACAAGGACGCTAAACCAAAGGCACTGATTGGCCAGTAGTCCGCGCCAAAACCTCCCTCTCCCGTGAAAGGTTGCACGTGCAATAACAGGTGCGGCTCCCAGCTTCCGGGTAAAGCTATTGATACATTGCACGAGGCATAAAATGAAAAGTAAAACTAATAAATTTGGATGACTCGAATATTCCAACAAAGACTTTAAATAATGAAAAACTATTAGATTATAAATTTAAAGGCCCGAAAATGAAGTTAATGAATTGAAATTTCAAACATATATTGCTTACAACTTTGGTTATGATTTACATAACTTATAATTACCATAAAACCCCACACTTTCTTATAATTAACCATTTGATAGTAATAAAGATAATTAAATTAGGCCTAGATGAATGGAAAAGAACAATGTATTTATCAGTTTAGTACTCTCAGTAGCTTGAGTGTATTAATATGCAAACTAAAGGAAAAACTAATATAATTGTATAAATGAAAGTTGAGAGCTAAGGGCCTAAAACCCTGACCACTTTACATTAGTTACTGTCTGACATGTGGAAATATCACCTCTTAGCACTCATAATAGGTTACTCCCATCTTAATAAACCAAGTATTAGTAAAGCCACTCCAGATGATAAAATGAAAAAAAAAAGGTTTATTTTGTACAACTTGTTCTCATATTTCAATAAATCATCTACGATTGGTTGATTTTAGAGGGGGTATCTAAAATCATTGTTAATGTGTTATTGAAACTTGAGGTAGCCAAATTGCACAAAACAAATGATTTGGTTCTCATTTTATTATCTGGAGGTTTTGTTATATCATTGATATCTCATTGTAAGCCAATGATTCCCGCACATCCATCACAAACTCTGACTTAAATTATGAAGGAAGAATAACCCTGATCACTGGACGAATCCTGGGTAGCTCAGTGGTAGAGTATTGTTGTGCTAATACCAGGGTCCTGAGCTCAATTTCCTCTTAATGTCATTTTTAAATTCACTAATATGATACTTTATGCGGTTACATCCTTAACCTGATGATCATTTAGTTCTTCCAAGTTTCGCTAGTTATTAACAACTAATTGTACAAGTGTTAGCTTTCTATAAGTAATTCTGATATGTTAACTATATCAGCTGGTTTTTATGACATTTTATAAGTGAACATTCAGAATAAATAGAATGAATTGAGAATTTATATGGGCAGAGCCAGTTGAGTGCTCTTGAGAGCTTGCCAATTAGCTAAAGATTGTACACATAGACCTACATGTAAGATTGTGGTTTGTTGTGTCGCGGTTGTGCCCCAGGGTGCAGACGCAGAATGTGAGGTGACTGAAGTAGAGGTTCGTGTGGACCCCATGTTGTTCCTTTGTGCTCTGGAAGATGGCAGCAGTGATGACAATGACTCATCACTTTTACCAGACAACTCAAGTCACTCCTCTTCCAATGCTGTGTAAGTGGCATGTGTCGCAACTGTGTAGTGCATGGTTAGCATAATTTATCATAAATAAGCCTTAGAAATACTCTGTACGTTATATAACTAATTTGGAATCATATTAAAGTATGCTAGATCTGCCTTATTGACTAATACAAACACACATTAAATGCTTGTAACCATATGAGTATGTTTTCAGTTTACATTCTTTTTATTTACACTACTAATATAATTATTGTTGAGTAGAAATAAGATATTAAAAATTGTGTAGTTTATTGTATATTGTCACTTCCACTGGAGAATTTTTTCCCTTCGTCTATTAATCTGCATTGTACAAGAAAATTAAAGAATAATTAAAAAAAAAAGTAATTCTCCATCCAAAACTTGAATATTTAAAGACATTGACATTTGTGTAGTTCTTAATTTAGAAAATTGGTGTTGCATTTTGTGAAATATTTTGTACATTTTAGTCTGCTAGCTACTCTTGTTCACATTAGTTGCAAACCTGTACTTTATCACACAAAAATGTACACTTTATTCTGAAAAGTAACACTCTTAACCTGACCAATTACACTATGGTGTATTTTAAAAGATAGGGTCATAGTGTACTGCCTATAAGAGTAAACAGAGTGTATATATTAACAAATGTTAGAGACTAATCCATACAATATACTACATACAAATATTGTGTCTGCAGGAATTAATTGCCATAGTTGTGTCATTGGTGCTAAACACTCTTGAGTAAATAATATGCAAGACATCAAATCAAGTTTTGAACTTTTGAATATTTAGCAGTAAATTTTTGCATTTATTTTCATTGAATTCTTTGGATTTGTGATATAGCTTCAAAAACCACAAAATAATGTCGAAGTTTGATTTAAGCTCCTTATTTAAAAAAAAACTTATACAATCAATATTGTTTTCATTCAAACCAGTTAGTACAACATTATCATCAACCCTGTTTTATTGATTTCAATAGATGCTAGCATTTTTTAATATATTCTCTAATAAACAAATTCTTATCACATACTACAATTTGAAAATAACTAAAAAAATGTTCAACTCTTACATCTTGTTGTTACCTCAGGACTTTGATTTTAAAGAGATGGGTATTTAAAAGTGTATTTCAATTTAAAATATACATTTGATTAGCCTACATGTAATTTACTTTTACACTAAGTTGAAAACTTGTTTGTGACATGATTGGAAAATTTTAAATAGTGTTTTTAAGAAAATCCATCATAATCTGAATTTCTTCCAATGTCAGTTTTAAAATGGGCAAAACCAAATGAATAAGTTGCTACCATATTCTCTAAAAAAAATCCTGGGCCTTATGAGAGCAACCTCACTATAATACAAATTGTACATCTTATAAACATTGTAATGGACAAAATAAATGTTCTCTTCTAGTTCATGTAAGTTCCTAGGTTTAATTGCCCGATCTATCTTCGGTTAAAAAGTAATTCTAAAATGTCACTTTTTGAAAAAAAAAAAATTATTACTTTTCAAATTCAACATTTACATGAAATAATAATATTCTTGGAACTATTAGATATTTTCATGATAATTAGCTTTTTATATTTTTCATTTTCTGGCAGGAATTAACTAAGGAAAGAAGGGATTGTAAAACTAGCTAAAACAACACAAAATACTTGCAAAAAACAAAGTAAGAATACAAACTTTTTTTGTGTAAGCCTATACCAACCAAAAATATGCTGAAATTAAAATACGCTTAACTGAAAAGGGTTTGATAACACACAAACATGCCCATCTAGGGATAACTAATTTGTTTGAATAACACTGCTAGAAAAAAGTATAAAAGGAAGAGAAAACAATCTTTTGAGAAATGAAATAGTTTTTTATCTCAGGGCTTACACTTTTCTATAGTTTGGCTTCACAACTAAATAGCACCAAAATTACCCTATACTATATAGGAGTCCATTGATAGAAACCACCAATCATAAGAGATAAACCCTTTAAAATGACATAAGATAGACTTGATATAGCCAGCTCAAAATAAGGATAGGGTGTAATGAGGTGGACTGGATTGAACTATCTCAAATAGGGATACGGTGTACTGAGTAGAACTAGCTCAAGATAGGGTTAGGGTGTAATGAGGTGGAATGGGTAGAACTGGCTCAAGATAGTGTTAGGGTGTAATGAGGTGGACTGGGTAGAACTAGCTCAAGATAGTAATAGGTGGCTTATTTTTGTAAGTGCGGCAATTAACTTTAGAGTTCCTAATATCATAGAATAAGTTAATGACATGTCATAGAATAAAACTCTGGGGAGTCAGTCAAATATGGTGCCATGCTAAGTTTTCTTGATCTGACTAATTTCATAACTTTGAAGTTTAATAACAATTTATTAAGGGAAATAAATGTAATTTCTTGGTGCCTGTAAGTTTTCAGTTGCAACTTTCTTATAAGTACTTTGGTGCATTTATGTTTTGACTAAAGCCAATGTTTGCTTGATATACCTGTATATGTGTATTTAAATTTTTTTTACATCCTTTATTTCTTCAAGCACACTTTGAGTTGTTTTTGCTTGCTGTTAACCCTTGTTTCAATTCTTCTTTCATCTGTATTTTTAATCATCAAACAATAGAAAAGTCCAAAAACCCCTTTGTCATAATATTAAGTAATTGCCGTTATCTTTCAAATATAGATAAATAATTTTTTAATGGCATAAAGAAAATTCGTACATCACTATTTTTCTAGAAATTTATATTATATATTATTGTAGGAAATGTGCATTGATGTAATTAAAATAAAATTGTTATTAACAGCTGCATTTATGTATCTTATATTGACATGTATATATAATATTAGAGTATATTCAACCAATGTAGTCCATCCCTCTCGGTTGAGATCTTGATGTCATAACTTAATAACTAGCAATAGAGTGTACCTTAGATACCTGTTTGCAAATTTGTTGATTCCTTTTAATAACATGATTTCTACTGTATATTTGTATACCTTTACATATAAATAAATTAATAATATATCTTCTCATGGCATGGTTTAATCTATTTGTGATTTATCTGAAAATAATTGGCAAAAGAATTCTCAAATTCTAACAAACACTTAGCAAAAATGTTTTATATGGAAAAATATTATGAAACTTAGTCCAAAAATTGTTTGGAAAATATTTGCACAGTATTTATACATATTGTAGTAGTCTATATTATATTGTAACAGAATTTGATCTAAGGTATATGTAGAAGGGGATTTTTAATGTCTTAATAAAATCAATTCAATTGCAATGTTTTTTAATAAGGTTTTATTAATTTACTAGTCATGTGTTTAATATTTGCCTGATGGTAATTGTATCTTGCAGTTGACAGTTGACTGTTTCCTTTTTGTGTGCACATTTTATTAAAAATAAACTTTTTGTACAAAATATTGATTTAGTAATTACATTTCGTTTAAGCATATACATAGATAGTAATATCAGCCGTTCTTGTCTACTTGTCTTGGTCATTGCAGGATCTGAACAGAAAAAAAGGCCTTTTAACATTATGCAGTGCACATGACAAAAATTCAAGAACTGTTGAGATTAATGTGTCTGAAAATAATGTAAATTCATCCTCTGAAGCATAATTTGGTTTATTTTGGCCATAAAAGTATTTTGAAACTACTAAAATATTGACTTTAACTTGTATTCCTTTTACCCCACCTTAATAATTTCATTAGACTTATTATATGTACCTTATTATAAATGAAGATAGACTAGAGCTTTTTCCCAGTAGTTTTATGACGGAACCAAGTAGTTCCAGAAATAGGTGTTTGATTTGTATGTAGGCCGTGTGACCATATTTTTTATTACAAAGTTTGTATAGTATATTTTATTTTTATTCGTAATCTAAAAGGCACATAAAAAATGAACCATGGACTGTAATATACTGCCATGATCTTGACAAGTTATAACATGTGTGGACCTGAAGTTTTTATTATGATATTTTTTTTTTTTTTTTATTGCCATAGTTAATGGGAGTGAATGTTTCAAAGGCTACATGTATCAATTTAACTCAACCTGGTAGTATTTTATATTAACACTTAAAAATATTGAATCTTAACATTGAAACAATTTTGGCATTCATTTTTACTCCAATCCAAAATTTTATTTTGTGTACTAATTAAGTTGGCAACTGGCAATTATTTTTTAGTTTATCTTCATTTATTAATAGGAACACATGTGTCATATGACAATAGGAGTAATGTTTTTACTTTGGTAAAATATAACTCTGGCAATATCTTAAATATTTAAAGAACTAAAACAGAGACTACTATTTTTTTAATTTGAATTTTGTGAAACTTTTCTTTAGACTTTCTTTTAATTTATCATCTGGCATTGTGATATTCTTTACTTGAAAAAACACACACAAAAAAAGTTTAAGTAAAAAATCTTCATCCATCATATGAATAAAACGGAATTTGTTTGTGTGTATTAACAACAGTTTTGTAAGAAACCATATCTCTAAAACCAATTATTTTGAATATAAAGTATATCTTGACAAAATCATACTAAGACATTCACAAGTTCTTAAGCTATCATTTTGATAGACCATTTTATCCTTCAAACCCTATTGAATTATGTTTTAATATTTTTACTTTTGTGCTGAATTGTATATTCTTCAGGTTATTTTTAATAATCTACATTTGGTATTCATGGCTTAGTGAGTTTTGATTATTGGTTTTGGCAAGTACACCTGTCATATTTTGAGGTTCTACCGTTTTAACTGTTAATAATAATAGTAAAGTAGACTGAGCCCTCTGCTAATTTGGTAATGGGTCTTTCTACTCAACTAAGTGAAGAGACTTGTTTTAATCATAACTTGTTAAGATGTGGATTGCTAGACCTCCACCGTGGTTCGAATCCCACGTTAAACTGTAGGTCCTCCATTACATTTCGCAAGCACCCTACCATTACACATTAGCATAAGTGCGTATAACCCGAACTGGTAGTACGGCGCGGTGCCAATAATAATACTCAACTAAGGGTCTCGAGTTTGACTGCAGGTGTGGTAGATGAAATTGTGGCTTATCCTCTCACATTAATAAATTAATGACTGGAAGGCTGGGTGTTGTGTCTGTCCTTGAATTAAGTTTGTGAGGCACATGCTGATATTATCAGTTAGCTCAGAAAATTCATATTAATTACCCCAATCTTAAGAAAAAGAATCTTTTTCAAAAAAGGCAAAATAATTTAGTTTATATTGACATATCGTCACCCGAGAATGCAAATGTTCTATCTCCAAAATGGTTAAATTTGAGATATTTGGTGTATACGTTTATTTAGAATGCATATGATCCACCTGTGGTGAAATTGTGACTATTAAATAATTACTTAAGAAGATACAAGCTCGAGTTGTCTTCTAGTAACATTGGTTTTATACACAAGGTCAAACTTCAATGCTCTTTTACACAAAAGTGAAAAATTGGACATAGAACACTTGCATTCTCGGGTGACGATATTTATCACTAGTATATGCAATAATGTAACAAGTTTGTTGCATGATTTAATAATTTTATTAAATTACTGTTATGTGTTCTATCTACAGCCAATGACCTAATATTCTTTAAAAAATACCAAATATGACATATTATTAATTAATATTCTCTTTGTTATATTGATGTATTAATATTTTGAAAATACTTTAAAATTTGCATGCTTTGAATAGAATTGTTTGTGTAGTAGTGACCGACTTGAATCTAATTTGATAAAATTATTTAATTGGCTTCTTTTTTCAAAGCAATGAAAATATTATTCTCTTGATTTATTTATGGCCAAATATTTCAAAATAACGTCCATTTACGATTTTTATGTCCTAATTATTTCACAAAAGGCTATCAAATTTATGACTTTAATGTGATGACGATTGATAAAATTACATTATTTTTATAGGTCTTCCAGCATTATGTGTGGGCGCATATTTTATTATTTTTGATACCATAATTTAGAATGGGTGTTTTCATGCTCTCTTTCTTATTTATTGAATTGAAACTTTTTATCTATTTATGTTATGTGACCATGTTATGTGACACAAAAAGCTGGAATTTACATCACAAATCAATTTCTCACACATAAGAAAATATATCATCTGAATGATCTCATCACCATATTGCACTTATACCACATAATAAATAATCTAATGGAAATTAAAACTAAGTCATAAAGGTTGAAAATACAGGGCTTAGTCTAAATTTAATGTATAGTAAGTAATTACTAGAAAGGTAAGAAAGAGCTCTTCTTTAAATTGAAAAATAAAATAGAGGAAAATGATTTTAGTTTTTGCACTATAAGGATACTTAATACATTTCTAACTAAAAATTACCTTTCCCTCACTGACACTTGTTCATATATTAAAATATCAATTATATTCATATGTTCTAGAATTTTGAAATAGGTACTTGGGCTGCACTCACACTCACATCACACCAAAGTAATGCGACCTTTTTTTAATATATGTGTAAACTTAAACAATATTTTATCTAATTTCAGAGTGATTTTAATATTCTACCTCAGATTTTAGTGAAGGATTTGATCATATTTAAGTTTGCTGAGAATGGTTCATATTTAATTTTTCTCTCCAATAAGTGTACCTGCATTTGCATGGAAGATTGGAAAACCATTTAGGAAAAATCACTCTCGGTACACCCGTTTGGGATTCACACCCATATATCCCCCTCATAAATAGTACAGACAATTGACAGAGTGACACCTTAAGACTATTCGACCACCTAAGTGGGCAAAAAAAGAAATCTAACTCTTCATTTGAGATCAGTTAAAACCAACTGCGCATTCTGTTTTGATTGTTCCTGTCTAAAATACCTTAAACTTTTTCTTGTAGAAATTCTTATAAAAAAACCACGAGTGAAAGGAACTAGGAACTCCAGGACCTTTAGGTCACTAGAGAAGCGCTCAATACTTTTATATCAAACATACGGTTTAATATAATGCAAATAGGTTCAAACTTATTTGAGTTTCTATAGTTTTATAAACAAAATCAACTCTTTTAAAGAACCCATCCCATCCCACCCAACAAATAACACCTAACGTAGACATATCATCTTAGTATAGTTTTATGTATTCTACTTTAAAACAAACGGGATCAAGACCAGGGAAACTTTTTTACCAAATTAAGAAAATCAAAACATAATCATATTTAAATTAAACTATATATACGCTTCAGTGGTCACATGGTCTAACACACTACTCTTATGTTAGACTAGACTGCCGAAGACTGGGAGATCATGCTTCATTCCGGGTCGGATGAAATGAGGGTGGTTTTTCCTAAAGTTTTTCACTTCCTCTCCATGCAAATATGGGTACACTTCCTCTTACTTATAAACTTACTAATCCCTAACACATTAATGTAATTAGTACATAGGCGTACAACGTGTAGGGGTAGTAAGACGCGGTGCTTAAAAAAATTATTAAACTGATCCAAATTTCACTGTTGTCAAATAAAGAATGCAGAAAACCACACTTTTACATAATTTCAGGTTCAATAATAATTTTTTATGTACTATCTCAACTAATTGACCAAGAGAGGATCTTTCTATGTGAAACGTTTATTAATTTAAACATAACTTTTTTTTCTTTAAAGAGGCATGCATTTCTCCTTTGTGTTCTGATTTCCTGGGCTCAATGTATTTAGATTTGTTTAGCTATTAGTTAATTAGGTATTCTAAAATAGTTTTTTTTTTGTTGGTTTGCAGTGTATCCTCGCCCGAAGGAAAGTCTGACCCCCCTCCACCTTCTCGACCAACACCTCCACTCCCAACCTCAACACAAATGCCAGATAAGGAGACAAAGCCATACTGTTGCTCTGTCTGTTCTCGTGGCTTCAACAATGAAATTGGCCTTCAAAATCACCTGTGGAGTCACTTACCTGCAGAAAGGCGCATTCTTTCCACTTCTGACAACAATCAGAGGTATTTATGTAGGTTATCTTTTTTTGAAGTTTTTCTACATGATCATTGTGTTAACTGTTTTTATAGATTTAAATACACTAATAACAGACCACAAACAGACCAGTTATAATAACTGATACTTCTATAGAAATTCAAATACCACATACTTATTTCAAACTTAAATTTGATGATTAATTAATGTATTTCTCATATTTTCTTTCCTCTGTTGAATACATAATGTAAAAATATAAATTATTTTATTATGAAATATAAAGAAAAAAAACTTAAATCACTAAACTTTATTTTAGGATTACTTATATAATATATTAAATACATGCATCACAAGGTTTTGAACAACCTGTATCTAAGACATGACTCATTTTGTGTGACACATTAAAAAAAATAAACACTATCTCTTAGCAGGGTCCCACTATAAACATTCTAAATATAGTCATTTACTAGGTGCACCACTATTTGATTTAATTTGAATTAAACATTGAGAGGAGGATAGAAGGTTAAGGCCTACACACTTAACAGAAAACTGTAGGCCTAGAAGTTCAAAACTAAAACACAACAAAACACATAGCTATGTAATTTTTGGGGTACATCAGCCTTTTCTTCAGTAAAACACAAACTGGGCTATGGCAGCATGGCTATAGGTTGATTAATGGTAATGGTTATAATAAACTTTATATACATATAATATATATTGTCTGAAAAAACATAGGCTCAGAAAACCGGGAAAAGTCGGTGAACTTGAAAATCCATTTTGGTTGGATACTCAGATCTAGAGGATGTTTGATTGGAGATGCTATAATATTCCAAAAATAATTTTATTTTGCGAGAAATAACTTTTTCTGTGATAAATTTATGAATCTTTTGTCCTAACACCAAAATTAATAAATTACCTTTAACCAATTTTGACTAGCGCTAGAACTGCTAACCTAAAAGCCAATATGTATCAAATAAACAACCTAAGTTTAGTGTCATTTTCTCCTTTTAAAATTGGGATGAAAAAGTCATAAACTAAAACCTATTGTGTGCCAGGAAACATAATTTGCCAACTTTCTCAAATTAAAATTGAGGACTTTTGTAATTGGTGTATTTTCACCTTCAACTTTCTTGACATATCTAAGAAGCCATAAAAATGGATTTGGTTCATTTGCTATTAAACCTTTCAATTTCAAAGCCTGTATTCACACATTCAACACTAAACAAAATATAGTTATTTGGGTTGGGTGCATTTATGCTGCAATTTGCATAAAAATTAATTATGCATGGTTGTGCTAACACAATTGTTTGAATTAATAATTGGTAACTGTATACTGCCCTTTGCAAGGGTAATTTTAATTACATTCAATAGAGATAGAAAAGTTCGCAAAGGTAAATTTAATTCTATTAAATAGAGATAAAAAAGACACCAGAATATGTGTATTGAACACACAACCTTTAGCCTAGCACACCAATGCTGCTATCCAGGATTTGTCCCGGGTTCAGGGTCATTCATCACTCATAAATGCTGACCCTGAGTAACCAGTGACTTTGTTTCTGATATTTATTAAGTAGCTGATGATCTTACATGTCCATTACAGAGACTGACCTGGTTTTTCATTGATGACTGACCTGAGCACAGGACGAATCCTGTATAGTTCAGTAGTATTCACATACTAAGACAAAGTTCCTGGGCTACCTTCTGGTGTTCAGGTGTCATTTTTAAACTATTATCTACCCACTTTGGTGGCCACATGTTCTAATGCACTACTCTTTATGTTGGACTAAACTGCGGAAGATGGGTAGATGGTGGTTTGATCCCGGTCGGGCGCACTGAGGATGGTTTTTCCTAAATGGTTTTATACTATCCTTCCACACAAATGTGGGTGCACTTACTCTCAATTGAACCTTCCTAATCCCTAAATCGTTTGTGTAATTATTAATTCATAGGCTTACAACCCGAATGGGTAGTAAGACGCAGTGCTAAAAAAAATAAAAAACTATTATTCCAACTAATTACACTAATTTGATTAAAATGTAATTTCCCTAAAATTAAAATAAAGCCATATCATTTTGGTCTATAAATTGCACCAAGTAGTCAAAAAGTGATTAAATCAAATCTATTATAGTCTATTTTGTGACATCTTGAAAATATGTAAGGTCTATCAACAGGGCCATAGCAAGGATGAGGTGGGGGCTTAGAGGTTCAAACAACTCTGCCGCCTAAATTTCTCTTAAAGAATACTGACCTATTTGCTGTTTAAACAATATCAAAATTAAGGTACAGTAATATATTTACTATAGCTAGTAGCCATTATTCTGATGTTTAAGTATAGTATACTTTTTAAGGCTCTTAACACAAACTAAGGGCTATTATCATCATCTGGGACCACACTTTTAATGAATGCAAAATCACTTCACCAAATTCGATTTGCACAATAGGATTAAGTAACATCGACCTGGCTGAGATTCATTAAGTTTAAGCTATCAGAGACACTTGAGTCAATTAATATATTTTACTAATTCAAAAAGTCCTTTTGTGAGCATATAATTGAGTAAATGATGTCAAGTGATATAGTTTATCAACTCGAAAAGTTCTTTTGGGAGCATCTTGATGGGCTCAACTATCACCCCTAAAAGTGTTTAGCAGGTCAGTGGTCATATCATAGTTAGAAACTTGAAACATATTCCAAGTATGCAGTGTATGAATGGTTTTATTCTATTATAATCAAGTTTTTCCAGAAATAAAATACCTAGGCATCTTAAAGATTTGGTTTGAACTAGATGCCAATTTTTTTTCATCAATATCTAAGAATGTAAACCTATTTCATATACCGCTATAATTATTTAATTTGGTATGGATTGATTCAAAGAAAAACATATTTAAAAAATGATATATTGTTATTGTTGATGGAAAAAGAGCGGATGCAAAAAAAAGTTATAAATTAGAAATGAAGTATGTAGGAAAAAGACCGCAAGGGAGGCTAAGACAGAGATGGGAGGAAAAGATAACAGAAAGTGAAGTGAGAGGAGAAGAATGAAAGAAATTAAAGGAGGAAGAATGGCTGAAGGCATTTTACTAATCTGACCTGGCCACAGGCTGGAAACATTTGATGTTGATAATATTGTTGTTAAGCCTTTGTGCGACTGAAAGCTCAATTTAAAAAAAAAAAAATGTGCATGGAATAGAGTATATTCGCTCAGGAACAAGGCTGAAATGAATATTTTTTAAATATAATTAACCTCTCAAGAATGTGTGATACTACCAATAATTATTTTATAACTATTACTACAACATGTGTGATGTCATTAGTGAGCTACAAATTCCACCTTCACTCCTGGCCAACTGTTTTGCCTCTTCACACATATACCTTTATACATATATTTTTAGTGGTGTGGAATCAGTGAGGGATAATTAATCTTAATTATCGGTAGAGCTAGCTTTGCAGCATCTCATCCTACTCTCATCCAAGTGATCAGTTTGTCTTCAAGCAGTGTGCACTGAGGGTGATGTCACTATGTTGTGGTTTTATATAATTTCTTTAGGTAAATGCTGGTGCATTTTATCTTATAATAAATAATTCCTGTCACATTACAACTTTTACACTGATCCAAAATGCTCAACTGTGGGCATAAATCATTATTTAGCTTAATAATGATTAATTCAAAACAAGCTCATCAAAGCTATTCAATTGCTAAGATTCTGTGTGTTTTCATATTTTTCAAGAAGCCTAGCTAACAATTATATTAACTTTTATTTTAAATCATATACATTAACCAAACATGAGTGATGAATGTCAAAATTGATATTCAAGTTATTAAATTTAGTTATAAATTAATATTAAAAAAAAAATAGAGGTGAAAATTATTTGATCATTTCAGTAGTCATGAACTAGTGTTGAATTGTTTTTAGTTCTGCCGCCCCTTATATCTATCCTCTTGTTCTTTCACACTTTCTCTTATCTGTTGCACACAAAGTGTAGACCTTGAAATCTGCCTTCTAGCATTATCTTTCTCATTCTCGCTCACACTTGCAAGCCGCTCTGTATGAGCAAACAAAACCTGCCCTTAAAATATTTATTTCTCCCTAACCAGTAAACAACCCCCCACTCGCCCATTCTCCTTTTCATCTGACATTTCCTTCCATACTGCTTAGTGATGGATTAGAACAAAGCACTAGGTTGTCTGCTACTCATCTTAAAACCTGACTTCTTGTCTAAACGGTTAAAAAAATTGGTGACAATAATTGGGTTCATAATACTGATCATTGGCTTAATTGATTGTGGCATAATGGTCATTGGATTGATAAGTTGTATTTGCCCAGCCCTATTATTTAGTAACACTTTTAAAATGTTTGTCTTGTTATTGCAGGAGTCAAACCTCAGCTTCATTACTAACACTCCATTATCTTACAAATTTTAAATGGCAACATCTACAATGTGCGCCAGCAAGAATTATATGATAACGCATTAACTTGATTTGTTCAATGTTTTGCACCTCATCCTACTAGTTGTCAAAGTTATCCATATTATATTGCATTATTAGGGAGGAATGAGGAAGCTAGAATTTAATGGAAATTTACCCAAATTAGTATAGTGGGAGAGTGGGAAACAACTTAGGAAAATCACCCACAGAACATCCAGCTGGGATTCGAACACCAACCTTTATGTCGCCAGGAAACTGGAACCAAGGAAGCTTGACTCATATTTCGCGTGCTCACCGACATGGGTAGTAAGTATTTTTTTTATTAAGATCATTTTCTAACTCATTTTTCACTATTGACTGTTTAGTCCATCTAGTTAAACTATTATAAATAATTTTACAATTAAAGTGATTATTATATTTCCATAAAATAATTTCTTAAAATCACTAGCATAATATGTTAAAGTTATGCATTATGTGGAAAACTTGGCTACATTTTTTTTTTAGCATTCGGTTGTATTTGAATGGAGTAGTAGTACAGGTCTTATCTGTGGAAATACAGGCTCAAAACTGATATATTGGTAGCCATTTACATATATTTCAGTATTTTATGAGGTAAAGGGGTTCTTGAAGAGGGTCACTTTATCATATTTACTCATTTAGAAATGAATTCAGCCCATGACATTTATAATTAGCTTAATTCCCCTGAAGGTATTACCTGGATGTGTCCCCTCCCTTTGATGTCAAGAATATGCTCCTTTTGATGTTGGATATTCTAAATCCCAGGTATCTAATTGGTTGTACTAGTAATGGGGAACTCTTATTTTTTTAGTGTAAACCCCTTTTGATGGAATATAATCCAAATAATTTCCAGGTTCATTGCTCTTCTAGATCAAAACAGCAGGCCATCGAGATATACTTACCACCCCTTTGATTCCCACTATCATATCTGCTTTGACCATTTGCAGGATGGAGGAGGATAAAACATGTTCTATCAGTAATCTTGTAACAAAATATGTTTCATCACAATAGTATACCTCCGCATTTTCCTGAGAAGCTTCTGCCTAGGGAATCTGGTAGAAGCTGGATTTTAGATTCACTTTGATTAACCATACTCGCCTTGGGATCTGGTGCAGTGTGGATATTGCAGAAGATAAGTGTTGGGAAGGTCCCTCTTCACCTCATTTTTGGGTCTTAACAAATTATTTTCCAACCCATGTTTAATCACAGTGCCCATATTTGGTGATGTACAAATATTTAGGGTGCAAGCAATATTTTTTTAAACTACTACAGATATTATATTACTTTTTATCTACTATCAAAATAATATTTAATTACTTCATATGATTGAAAGTTACTATATTCTATACATAGCAGGATACAAATCTGCATTTCGGTTCAGTCTCAAAATAGATCCATTTCTTTCTCATTTCAATTTAAAAAGTAAATTTTTTTCATCCAAGCTTTAGAAACATAAATGTTAATCAATGTTCCCCCTGAAATCCTGAATTCCACAAATCCAGTTTTTTTTACCTATATCAAGAGAAAGTATTGTGATTGTGGGAAAGAAAATAATCTCGAGATTATGAAAAATGTTGACCTTTTATTTGAACATGAACCCAAAAAAATAAAAATAATTTTACAAGTTTTGTCTTTCCCCAGTCCTAAACAGTTTGATGGATTTTGTTCAAACTTGATTTTTAATATTTACCCTACCCCTTCAATTAAGGGTAGTTCACTGATGAGTAATTTTTTTGAAAATGGCTCCAACAATTTGGTTTAAAATGCATCGCTAAGGTTTGTTTGACATGGAAAATAGCACTATTTAATTGGTTTTCGGGCAAAAATTTGCTCAAGGGTAGTTTACTAATGGCTCATTTGTCAAACACTAGACATCTTTTAGAAATGCTCTAATGATTTTGTTCCAAATGGGTTTCTTGGGAGTGATTGGCATGGCAAATGACTCTGTATACTTTATTTTGGGTAAAAATTCGATAAAGGTTTTTTTTACTGTGGTAGATTGCTGATGACTTAATTTTTCAAATTGAATATTTAAAAAAGGCCTCAACGATTTGGGTCAAAATTGGTATTGGGAGACAATTTTACATATCATTAATATTGTATCTTTATTTATATAAATTAAATTAATTGAAGGGTACTATGCTTAACAAATTACAGAAAATTGAATGTTTTAAAAATTGATCTTGAAGATGGAATTTAAAATGGGAATCTCTGATTAGTATTTCATGATAAATAAGAATAAATTTTTATTTTTACAAATAACAAATGATTTAGAGCAGTTTACCAATAATTAAATTTTTGAAAATTTGAATTTTATTATATAGATTTGAATGTTGTTGATTTAAATTTATATATAAAGTGTGGTTATTGTGATTAAAGATACTTTTTTGGGGGTAAAATTATTTAAGGGTAGTTCACTAAAATCTATTTATGAACATTTTCTTTGAAGCTATTAAACTCAATATGAGAAAGTTTTTATGATTGTATCCTACCATATATTTTGTTTTTTGACTATCAAGACCTTAATTCATGAGAAACAAATCCTTAATTTAAATAGGAATCTGAAATGAATCTTTCCAAACACAATTATATCATTTAATGTCAAATCAGGACAGTAAATCTATAATTTTGCAAATACGACATGGGAGGAGGAAAGATACACAGCATTATTCTGAGTAAATAAAAGCCTGTAATTCCATTGAACCACATGTTGATATTTTAAAATGCAAAAACTTAACACACAGTTCTCCCAGCCATATTATAAGGGGTACTTTGTGGAGTTAATCATAATTATTTTTTTTTCCTTTTCAGAATTGGCAGATGGGATGTATTGTAGATGCTGCTGTTGTTAAAATAGTAAAATTCTAACATATAATACAAATTTTTCTCATCTGATATTAGCGGGTACTTTTAAAACTTACAAATTTTATTTTCAATTAAATCATATTTGTTAAGAGATTTTTTACATGGGCATGATTAGACATTTAAAATGTTTAAATGTGTTATTAAAATTATTTATATTAACAAGCTTATATTTCTGCAAAATAGCATTTTCTCTTTATTTAGAAATGATCCATATTTGGAGATGGCTTGATACAAGGAATAATACCTTCTTATACCATTTGAATATTTATTTTGTCAGAACAAATACAATGATATATAAATCATCTTCCAGAAGCCTATCCTACAAGGAAAACCCAACATAAAAGCAATATCAATAGGTTTATCATAGTAATGAAACAAAATTTATCTAAAGCAAAATGTTAACAGGTTGGTAACAAATTAGTTCACAACAAATAGATTATATTATTTACATTTCAAAAGACTGAACAAATACAATACTTGATTTACTACATAGTAAAATTTAGATACTACAATAGTTTTTCTTTTACTAATGTAAAGTTAGTTTACCTTTAGAGTGTGTGTCATGGACGAAAATGATTTTATTTACCTCCATGGATTTCTCATAATTAAAACTGAATTAAATCGTATACAGTAGCTCATCTAACTTAGAGAGTGGCTGGACTGAAACTTTTTGACATAGGTGAAATATATGTATTCAACTTTAAAATATGATTATAGTTTAGTCACCTTCTAGGCAATCCTAGTGATACTTGCCTTACACCAATACTTGAACATATAATTGTTGATTTTTAATAACTGTATAATAATTAGTAAAAAATAAAACAGTTATTAATATTCATTGAGTTTTAGAACATATATACATATATGATAAAAATTATTTATACTATTTTGTGATAATAAATAAGAATGATAATATTCTATGTGCCCCTATTAGTGATTTGTTATAACTAAAACTTATTTAATACAAGAGCTAGTAGTGGTATTACTCATTTAATTGGGCTGCCACAGTCTCAGTGGCTAAACCAATATTTAGTTATTGTCACCGTGTCTTGCAGGACTGATCTTTCACAGGAAGTCACTTACTGGATATATTATTTTGTTCCAGTCACAGTATTTTGCTGGAGTGATTTTTTTTCAGTTGCAATCACTTACTCGTTTGACAAACATCCAAATAAATTTAATTACTTCAATTTGGTTTATTTATTTATTTAGAACCACATTTTGAATATCTTAATAATGCAACAATCTCTAATGAGCAAATTGTGATTTTGATTTATTCTGGGTAGACTGGAAGATCTCTCAAGCTTATTCTTTGAATTATACTTGATTTTGGGGTTTTTCATTGCAGGCAAAGTCCAGTTTACTCGTCCCGGGGCGTTCTTCATACAAGCTCAAACCTCACAGCCACCATGCGTTTTGTGTGTCCTATTTGTGGCAAAAAAATTTCTACCAAAGGCAACTTGAAAGTTCACTTGGAGACGCATCGACCCAAAGGAAAATATGGCTGCGATATATGTGGGCGTGTGTGAGTTGGAATTTGTTTTAGACACAATTTTTTTAAATATATTTGTCATTTTAACAATGAATTGTTTAGTTGCATTTCCAGGAAATTGGACAGTAATAAATAAATGTAAAACCAAACCATAGTAAAATCCTTAATTTCTTTAAAAGGCTTTTGACGCACTTAAGGCTCAAATATCAAAACTGTTCATAGCTGCGTGATGCGCTGAAAATTGTAACATAAACAAATTATGTAGATTTTCTGCTCGAGTAGCTTAAAGTTAAACTACTTTTATTTTAAGTTAAAACAGTATAGTTTGGCTTAAAGTAAATTAATTTTGATTCTTAAATTATATCCTCTTCAGGACTGCATCAGATTTAGAATATTCCAACTGCCATGATGAGAGATTTTGCTAAACCAGCCACCTTTAGTAACCTAATGCTTTTTGAACCTGGAAAGCAAGTAAATAAAAATATTTGGATTTGATGTTAAGGAAATTTTGCTCATCTTTAAACATTGTTGTCAATTAGGATAGAAAAACACACTAAATAGGCGGTTTTACTATATATTAAAAAAAAAGTAATATGTGAATTAATACCTATGACAGAATAAACTAGTAAAAACATATATTTATATTTTATTAATATTTTATTAACCATGGTTATCAGGGTTGATCCACACCTGGACAACAGGGAAAACCTTGAAAATTCAGTATAAATCACTAGAATCTTCACTTATTTTTGCAATCACCTTCAAAATACTTGGTGGAATATTTATTTTAGTTTCCAATTTATATGATTTTTCAAAGAGCATTGAAATATTTATCTTTATCAAATAATGGAAAATAGTGAAAATAACTAGAATTATATACACAGTTTTTTATATAAGATAATGGGAAAAAGAGCAAATTATTTTGACTTGAGAATCATGTAATCGCAAGGACATTTTTAAAATTTAAAAGTATATCAACCCTGATTATTAATTACCTAAAATATGTATAAATGATTGTTTATATATATTTCCTAGCGTTGCATTTTACTACCTGCTTAGGTTACACGAATATGTACTAATTACACTAATGTGCTAGGGATGAGATAGTGAACCTAGAGGAAGTGATCTGCATTCACATAGCAGAAGAGGGGAAAAATATTTAAGAAAAAACTACCCTCATTACACCCAAATGGGATTCTAATCCCGATCTCCCTGTGATCAGCAGTCTAGTTTATTGCGAGAGTTCCACCAAGTGTATGCAGCCGCCAAAGAAGGTGATATTATGTTCTTTGTATAATGTGTTTACAAATATATTTACACTTGGCACATTAGACTTAAAAAGTAAACTTAAACTAACAAATTAAAATATTGAAAAGAAATGACTTTCTTGGGGGAATAGGACCTAAAATCCAACACAAATTAATTACTTTTTTGTTTTGAATCTTCATGACTCCCTACTTTTTAACAAAACAATTCAATGTTACCATTGCAGTTTTTTAGCTGACATACTATTTGATTATTCATACATATTTATAAAGTGGTATTTAAGTAAAGGAAAGATGATCAAAGGAAGCTAATTAATATTTACAAATGTAATATGGATGCTCAAAGCATCTTAGTACTCAATTATGTTAAACAACTTAGGTACAAATTATTCAAACTCGAAGTTTGGTCAAGGCACTAATAACCCTAAGCTTGTGTTAAGACCCTGTAAAAAACTATACATTTATATTTGTTTGTCTTTCCATAACTTTTGAATTGATGACCATATTTCAACCAAACTTGATACAATTTATATCTGCACTATGCTCCTTTTAGTTTTTAGTTTAAATTCATGTTTCTTGATCAAAAAGCAACACAAAGCAACTTATCAAAGTTGTTATTCATATTTTTAGAGTGCTATACTATACCTTTGTTGAGAGAACTGCATGTGAGATATTGATTCTTATTTAATCTCTCATATAAGGGCTGAGTGTCAGTTTTAGTTAGCCTTCTCTCCTAACCACTAGCAAGATACTTGTAGAATGAGCGTTTGGGAGCTGAAGTTTAGGATGATACATTTGTGTTTAAAGTTACAGTGTTACAAAGAAAAATATATTAGTCAACGGTGCAGAACAATTTATTAAAGAAATTAAACCATGATCAGTACATGGGAAACAAGCTGTATTAACAATTAAACAAATAAAATGGAAGGTAGTTTGAATGCATTCTCTCATATCGGTGTGTCTATTCTGAAGCAAACATTTACAAATATTGTTCAGCTCATCAAAATATGATACAGATATATTGAAGTATGGTAGCTGTTTTAAAACATACTCTTCTTCAAGTTCCATAAACCACATTAAAAAAGGAAACTGTGTTCAAACACTGCATTTCTCCAGCCTTGAACTAATTATTGGGTGAAATTTTTCCTTTTTCTTTTTCAATTTCTTATATGAAATGCAAGCATTAATACAATAGCCTCTTCTAGTTCAATCATTCTAAAATACTAAGAAGCAGCTGTGTTTCTTACCAACTCAAACTTTAAATGAGTTAAAAATGTTTTGTTGAATTCAAGTAATACAATTCATTTTTCTTATATATTCTAACAGTTTTTCTTAAATTTATTTTACATGTATGTTATCGTTAATTTATTATTTCAGTATTTCTAACAACATATGCTTTAAAATTTTGTTTCAAACTATACTAGAATAAACAAAATAAATTGTTAAATAATATACTGACATGGAAGATATCCTGGTTAGGTCAGTCAATAGAGCAGAAGGCAGGTAAAGCTGGACTACCATCTTTCAAATCACTGTCTGGATGTTGATATTCTATATTTACCCAAATACACCATGAGAATTTCATCTGAAAAGGCATGTTTGTTTGCTTTAAATATGGTTGAAAAATGACACCTAGACATGGGAATTGAATCCCAGACCTTGGTGTCAAATCCTGTATCCAGATGTGGTTTTTAAACCACGTTTAATTTAATTGAGACATGTGCTATATTCCATTCACCGTAGGAATTGACTTCTGAAAGGCCTTTTCCCTACCATAAATCTACTATATAGTAGGATATTGGTAGGAAAGAAGACCTTTCAGAGAGAAATTCCTACCGTGAATGGAATATATATTTCTTAGCTATTTCTTTAACAATACTAGTTTACATAGATTGCATTGTAGACTAAAAGATAGTTTGTGATTGTGTCACTTCATTTATTTTAAACTTGTTTGTTAGATTCAAAACACAATCCAACCTGTACCGGCACAAAGACTATCATGGAGGGGTGCAGTTTCCATGTGCTGTGTGTGGGCGTGTTTATCCTACAAATAGCACTTTGCGTGCTCATAGCATAACTCACAGTGATCTGCGCCCTCATGCGTGTCCTCTTTGTGACAAGACCTTCAAACGCAATCAAGACCTCAAGGTATTTAGTAACTAAGCATCAAGTTTTGATATAATCTTAAGGTATATAGTAATGTGCAAGTGTTGAGCTATCATTTGCATAGGAAAATAATCTCGGCTACAAAAATCAAGTGTTGAGCTATCATTTGCATAGGAAAATAATCTCGGCTACAAAAATAAGTTAAATTTCAAATGACAATGCACTGAAGTTTATAAGGATATTAACCTGAGCTACTTCAGATCTTTTGCTTAATTTTAAAGTGGAAAAACTAAATTACAACCAATATTAAGTAATTGATTTTATTATATTTTAAATTATTTTCTTTCGCAGTGAATTTAAACATTAGGCTAATTCCTTTCTCCATTTATCCTTAATATTAGTAAAATGTATAATATATTCTACACTAGGACTGTACATGGTGTACAATCAAGGTAGAGCTTAACCCATTTCTTTAATAAATAGTTATCTAAAAATTTTTCTTGTTAATAGCTAAGTATTTCTGTAATCTAGTATGGGAAATGATTAATTTATTTCAATTCCACTACAACACACACCCTTGGAAAGTCAAAAAAGGTACCAAACCAGCAGTATATTAAAATTTTATAAATTAAAAAATAAATTGGTAATGGAGGCACCCGGTTTTAATAAATTCACTTGGGTCGTGCTGTGTGTCATGGCTGCCTTCTCCCCCCTTTTCCCCGTTCAGATTAAGATTTTGTAAATATATCTAAAAAAAAAGTATTTTAAGTTTACTAATTGGAATGTTCAAGATTTAAAAGCTATACTGAAAAGTCTTAAATAAAGTATGCACCTTAAACATTAACATATAACATTCAGTTAGCAAAAATGTAAATTCGTGCATGCTAACTAAATTTATTACAAATGTGTATTAATTATGGAATGTGTTAACATTCAACACACATTTGAATCTTGGTTGGGTCTAATGTAGGTTTTCCCAAAGTGATTTTCCACTCTCCCTCCACACAAATGTTGGTACACTTTCTTTGAATATAACCTTCCTAATCCCCAAAACCATTAGCCTAATAAGTACATAATAATTTAACCTGAACAAGAAGTAAAACGCAGTATTGTATACTTTCTAAAACTATATACGTGCAGATATTTAAAAACTAAATTAAGTAAACAAACTGTATTTTATTAAACTTATTTCTTTTACCATAAACACACTGCTTAACCCACTCCCTGCCAAAGCCTTACTATATTAATATGTATGTTCAAGCCCAGCTACACTAAGTCCATATTATATTATGTTAAGTGCAAAGTATTGAAAGCTTAATTATGAAGCTTACAAATCATCTTTTTCAAATAAATCATTACCTCAATATGTAGCTTTTGAAAATTTACATGCATTGACATATTTTATTGCTAAATTCCAACTGTGCTGAATGTAAATACCAAAAATAACTCTTGACAACACTTTAATTTAAATAGTGTGTACATTCTTAGATAGCATGCGAGACACATTTATAATAGGTATATTATTTCAGACAAGTTCTATGTGGCTACTTGGCTCAAATTAACTTTAATTTAATTGTCATCTAATAAACTCTTCCAGAGTCTGGGAATATATGTATTGTTGATTAAAATACTTTGTATAAATATCTACAAATTTTCTTCTTGTATAATTTTAGCTTGTAAATATATTATCTGTAAAAATGGCACATTCTTAGACAACCATTATAATTTAAAGGTCTTCGTTATTTAAGCTGAAAGTTCAATTTTCAATGTTCATTCACTGGAGAGAAAGGTTACTTACCATATGTTTTTTGTTTGTGTCCATATGTTTATAAAAAAGGACCTAAACTTGAATTCAAATTTTTTCTTGAGCTAAGTCCCACTTTGAGTGATAATTTTTTTCAATTTGAACAGGTCTTTATATTATTTGGATGGTATTTTCATTTTTTCCATAATAATAATAATTGTTATAGAAAAATATTTGTTCACTATTGTACTAATCCTTACGAAGGAAACTGTCGGAACTATTGAATTACAGAATTTACTAAAATACATTCTGAATATTATGTTTTTGTAAAATTAATACCGATATGTTAATTAGTCTAGATTTAAAGCACATTTGTCTCATCTGCACATACACATACTACACAATGATGGGGAAGTAAGGACACATAATTTTCTCTTATTATTAATTTTAATTCATAATAACTTCCACTTATCTGAATTAAAAAATAAGTTTTTTTGTCTCATGGGAATTGTGCAATATCTACACCACGCAGAGGTCTGATATTTAAAATTTAGTAGATTCTCTTTATGAATGTGTGCACCTCAAAGCCAAAATTTTATAATGTTTAATATTTAAAAGAAAATTAGCTTAGTATTGGGTCTAAAGCAAAAAGGCCATGAGCAACAAAGAGCTAAAGGCACCAACTTTAAACTTATCTTCCGCATATAATCATTGAATCAAAAACATAAAAACATCTCTCCTGGGCAAGGCTGAGTATTTCAAATCAATTTTACTAATGTAGATACTGAAATGAAACAGACTCAGATTTTCTTTTTCTTTACAGTTTCACATCAACCAACATACAGGTGCACGCCCATACCAGTGCCCTTACTGTCCTAAGGCATTTGCCAGTTCTGGCAATTGTTTTTCTCATCGTAAGAGAATGCATCCACGTGAAGTTGAGAGAGACCGAGAACGAGCAGCACAAATCATGCGGTGAGATGAAGAGGATGTGGAGGAAGACTCTTTGGAATAATTGCCTTTCTCCACCTCAAGTATCCGATGATTGGTCACCCACAAATTACAAAAATTTCCAGCTCACTAGTTTATAAGTGCGGAGACAATGCATCATCCTTGCATTATCATAATCATGAACAGCATCTTATGTATTTTAATTTTTCTGAATAGACAAACTCATTTGTACTCTTATATTTAAATTACTTAGCCAAAAATTCAATTCATATTTGACATTGCAAGCCATATGTACCAATAGCTGCTAGATCTTTCTAGATTTCGTAATGTATGATAAAATTATCATTGTAACATTCATAAGTATTTTGTAAAATGATTTTTGATTTTTGGGACTCCTGAAATTGTCTTTTAAACATCAGTATTCTTTTATATACTGTATACATTGTGTATGTAAAACTATTTTAACTATTTAATTTTTATTTCTTGTATGAAATAAACAAAGCAGTCCTTAAAAAGGGTATTAAACATCCCGGCTCTATTATAGTTGAAATAATTTTCATCCATAAAACTGACTTAATTATGCCCATACTGTTCTAGTTCTAATAAAAGAGGTTCCGGTTTGTTTTCATGTCTTGCGACCATATGTTTGTAATGCTTTGTATTAGTTTTTGTGTCTAACAAACGTGTTGATTTTTTTTATAGTAGTTAATTTAAACCAACCTATTGTACCAACAGGACTTCATTTTAGAATACCAACCATGTATTATTATTGTTGGTTTATTAAACTTATTATAGTTTGTAAACATCATTTTATGATTTAGGGGTGTTCGAATATTCAATTCCAAAATTTGAAATTATTAACACTTTTTTTAATACCTAATCACAATTGTAGGTGTATTTCAATTTCACAACACTTCATCAGGGAGAGTGGGGAAACACGGTATTCCTAAGGAATATTTGTTCTAATTCATATAACACATTATATATAAAAATCCAATATGTAGCAATTATTGTCACAAGAGAGTCTCTGGTAAAACTGGGCTTCTTTTGGACTCTGTAATTTTATCATGAGATCGGCTCTCTCTTGTTACAACACTGCCAAGGTACTAGAAGTTGTCAATTTACTTTAGTTTCACTCTGGTTCGATGTTTACATTAAAATTTTGCCTGCTGACTTTCATAACAAAGTTTTTTAAGTGACTTATATTGAGGCCAAACTCCTTAAACTCGCAATTACACGCGTAGGTCTTAGGTGTTTCCCCAGATCAACACATCAACAAAAGCTAAAGCCTTGAAATCATCGTTGTTATTCAATTGTTTCACTCTTCACAATTTCACCCATTATGGTAGAAATAAACAGGTGACAATTTGCTACTCTGCTGTACTCCTTGACTTGTAACGAACTAGTTTAAATAACAATCTTCTATCGAAACACAGCTCTGGCAGTATTCGTAAAACATATCTCATCCTGAAATATTTATAATATTATAAATTCAATTTTGACTCCTTATAACTCTTAAATCCGTAAAGATTTGAAATAATTGAACCACTATTTATAGCTTATAACTATAAATGTGTTGGGCAATAAAATTGGATGGTCGAATGACCCTTGACTAAAAGATTTAGATTAATACTTTAATTCATAGTTTACACACTTTTCTTTGGTTATATTACCAACTATTTTCACTTTTATAAATATAGTTATTCTTTTAAATCTTAGCTTGAAATTTCGAAAACCTTAGTTAACATTAATTATTATAGTTTAAGACACACTCAGTGATCTTTTTTATTAAATAATTTGGTGTCTAGCATGATATTTTTTTTATGTAATGAAAGTTTGGAATTTCAGTGAGAATATCTTATATGTATTTTTATTCAAAATTTTTCAATCCATATTTAAAATAGTTATGCCATTAAGTAATAGCAAGTTAAAGAGAGATTTAATTAACTATTTTAATTTGAAATTATTCATATTTGATTCAATATGTTCACTATTTGTTTCAAAAATATTTGTAATTAAAACAAAATAACAATTCAGACACCCCTAATTATTTTTAATCTTTTTGTATAGTGTTACTAAATACTTATTATTTATACGCTTATTTATTTGTTAATTTATTATATTATATATGTGTTTTTGTACATTTTTTAATCATAATCTAATATACCTTGTCTTAAAATAAATAACTGAAAATTTTAAGTAATATAACTTTTTTAAACCGTTTATTTTAACCCATAAAACCTTAAAACCAAATCGTAGGCATTGGACACATTTCAAAAATATGCCATAAGATTTTGAGATAATAATTAAGTTACATGAATGTAACCAAGCCATAATTATATTTTGTATTGAAGTTTTACTGATATTCAGTAGAAATTAAAGATAAACAAAACCATAATTTAATATGAGGAGTTATATTACGCTACATATAATAATGTTGACTCCAATCCATAGTATAGACCGATACAACTAGCCAAAATATTACTCTCAAGCAATGCTGTATCTCTTGATTGATCTAGAAAGTATTACAACTTGTGCTGTAAATGTTTATGTTAAAGCTGTCCTTGTAATAAAACTTCAATAATAATTACCACACAATTCTTTACTGTGTAATAACTAATAATGAAGTAATTTGATTACAGCAATTTGTACAACAAAGGAGTTACTTAGAAAAAGTATTTAAAATTTACATAAAGTTGAGACATGCTTGTAATCAGTATTCTTCTTTCTTACATGTTATTTTTGTACGAAAAATTTGTATCTTATAATTTAGAAAATTAATTTAACTATCATGGTTAAATTAAATCACAAAACTATTTTTTTTAATTTGTTGATGCAAGAACCTTTAATGTTGATTAAACTAGGAACAGTACTTGTTGTATGCTCCATGAAATGAGTTTGATAAATCTCAGGGCTCTTCCCAATGTTAAAAAATTTCTCCTTTTTTAGCATTTTTCGAAAAAGTTTTTTTTAATTGGTTAATATCTCAATATAATATCTAAATAAGCTAAATAAATCTCACATTCAATATATTAGAGAAATATTAAGCTTGCTAACAAAGGTCTTCCTGCTTCTGTTTAAATAGATAATATATTATTATTGAACTTTAGGGCACAATGCTGCTGCTAAAGTTGGACATTAAACTTTTAGGGGTGTGCTATGACTAAGCAACATATATGCATTTGCCTTCAAGTTTTTAGAGAGGGGTAGCTGACGTATATTATGGAGTCATAACTAAGCCAGAGGTTTCTACTGTCTTTCCAAAATACTTTTTCTGCATTGTGATTGCATGGAAGTGTAGAGCTTAAAGTATGTATGTTTCTTTTCTTTACCCAGGCTACAATATTACTCATCTCTGCACAATAGAGTTTCATGTCTAAGCTCATCAGCAGTATTAATATCCAGGCTTGTGGGTTCTAGTAAGTGATATTCAAAACTATATTTGTACTATTAAAATGAATATTAACTTCTTTTGGGATAGGCTAAATCTAAATAAGGAGTGATTGTCAGCACACTCACCTGAGTGACGCTTTAATAAATATTTAAATAGAACACCAATAGAAATACACATTTTTAGGGTAGCCAGAAACTGCAACAAATTTCATCAACAGAGGTTACTCCCAAAACAATAGCGAGTAATCAAATAGAGCATAAAATAACAGGCCTACATGAGCAGCAACAAGCAACACAATCCATTTCACCCTGGACTTCACAAATTGGTAAGCTCTTCAAAACCAATTTCTGCCAATTCCAATCATCCACCACTACATAACATGTTTTCACAGAGCCTACAATAGTAACCTATGAACAAACGATCAATCTGCACATTATTCTTAATAGACCTAATTATTAATCCCAACTCAAACTAATCACAGGCTCATTTCTTGAGAAACACCCCTCCTTCCATTCAAAATATGCCCATACATTAACCAACAAATTAATTCTTTAGCAACACTATTAAAATAAAGTAAGCCATCCTATAAATTTCACCAAAAATGTGATTCTTAAAACCTCATCTATCAACTGGAATGCACTTGGTGCAAAGCTCAGGTTATTGTTCTTAAAAAAACAACTACTTCTCACCTCCATAGTACTAAGATAAAATAAATGAAAACTTGTATTGCCCCATGCTGAAACCTCTAATCTGAACTTAGATCAAACTTTGATCAATGTTAGCCCACCAAGATGCTTAAATCCTCAACAAATAAATCTATATCTATTGTACAAGAACTGCCGTCTATATAAACCAAACCTAGCTGGAAAATAAAATTGGCTGTTTGCAGTCAACCTTGCAATCCAACCAAGAACAACAGTTTATCTCTCAACCTGAAGAAGTTGCCTGTGATAGTAAAAATTCTTCTTAAAAAATTATATTTGGTATTAGTTAGTATTTGATTTAAACAATTTATACTCTAGAATCACTCAAAGGTAATTGTGCTGGCTATTCCTTCTAATTTAAACCAAATTAACTTTTGTTTCTTCTGATATGCTTATAACTCACCCCAGTCACCATTTATTATCATATTAATGTTGTCAATAAGCCTTCTTATAATTGCAAATGTTATTTAACACGCTAGTTTTTTTCCCACTTAAACTAAACTTGAACATTTCATAAAATCTAGTATTTAGCTAGTTAAGTCCCTATTGAGTAAAAATATTTTCTTTAAGCTGTATTTAGAAAAACTTTCTTCCAATAGTGCCTTTGCCTTTTTATATTTCTGAGGTGCAACTCAAGTGAAAGTAAATTTTTAAATATTTTTCTGGACCAAGTTTCTTCAACTGTTTAGAAGTCATAATTTGATTTTTATAAGGCCTTTGTAAACAAGCTTTTTATACAAATTTTTACTACTTCATCACACACCGTATTGCTCTGATGTTTTGAAATACAATAATTTATTATCATCTTTCATATTTAACTTTTGGTCCAACATAAGAGTTAACGATACTTTGATTTCTTTCCAGTCAATTCTTATATGACATTAATAAAACATAATTTTTTTTTATCAACAATATGGTCATGGTTAACTACATTTTAAAACACCATGAGCATTTTGTTGCATTGTGTGGATGGACACCTAAGGTTTCATCTTATAAAGAAACATTAGTACTCAAGATATTGACAACATTCTATTGATCATCTTTCATACTAGATTTTATTTTACTCTGGAAAATAAGTAATCTTTATTATATGTTTGTAAATTAGACGTTAAAGGTTTTGAGATAATTCCAGAAAGTCAAAAGTTGGTTATATTGTAATTTTTAATACTGATATGTCATTAGATTGTTGCTGATTATTCTCGATTTGTTTCTTCAATATCTGACTCTTTTGTACCATGAAAAATACTAATTATGTTGTATTAATCATCATTAAAAAATCATTATTTAATAAAAACGTATCCCTGTTCAATACAAGGGATACAACAAATTATATTTATCTTCACATCAATAATAAAACAATTCACTATTTTACCAGCAGTGCTAAAACAGTATCAGCTTATTCGACTGATATGCCTGACTGAACCAGCGGAGTGCACTGGGAATGGTTTTTCATACAAGGTATTTCCATCTCCCCCTCTAGGCAAATGTTGGTACATTTTTATAATCTCCACATCATTCACGGAATAATTAGTTAAATAAACATGTGTTAAATATATTGATATAAAAATACATTTAAGAAACAGAAAATGTTGGTGTTGTGCTAATATTGATTATTGAATGCCTATGTTGCTTCAAAAAATAAAGCAAGTATATTTAACAACAAATATTTTTTATTGTTCATATCTTAATATTTTTTTAAACATTGTCCGACACTGTACAAGGCACTAGAAGTAATGTAGATCTACAATTCATTATTTTCCAGAAGAAATGGGAAGAATATATTTTTGTTACAACAGGCAGGAACCTTTAGCTCATAAGCATCAATATTAAAATGAACAAGTGTAACTATTATTTTACCCTAAAATTGTTGATTAAAGGGTGTTTTACAAACTACCGTTTAGTTCACAAAATTTGTTTTTTATTATAATCTAGAGATGCAAAAGACTAAAAAAGTTATATCAATGTATTTTAGAAGAATAAAAAAACAAATCTTTCTACAGAGAAACGTATGTATTATTCCAAACCAGCAGAGCTCATCCTAGGGGAATATATACTGTATGTCTTATTGGGATACCCTAGCAGGGCTGCAATTCACCTGGTAAATCGGGAAAACACAAGGAATTGTTTGCGTCTGGGAAAATGCTAGAATTTTGCAAAATATATTAAAAATACTGGAATATTTGTTAATTTGGTTCATTTAACTGAAAGCTTAAAATAGTAGATCTTTGGGTAGACGAAAAATTCAACTGAAGAATCAATGATGCTGATTCAAACATTTCTTATACTCCTTAAACATGAGATGTGATGCAACAGGATAAGCATTTTCCCATCAATCTTAATTCATCTTGTTTTAAACATAAGTTACATTACTACATACTAGTAAATTTGATTAGAAATTAAATTTTATTACGCTTTTCTTCAATCTAAGCTGCCTGAAAAAATGGGAATTTCTTTTGGAAAACCTGTGGAAAACACATTGAATTTGGTAGTAAGAAACTTGTGGCACCTTTAAACTCTGTTCATTCCTTAAAGATAGAACTATGACAGGCCACACTTTGTTGCAGTCATACTTTAATCTGTCAAGTATTATTTTTGGAAGAAGCTACAGGAAAGGTGGATAGAAAAACATAAAAGGGATGAACACATTATGGCTTTTACAATGAAAATAACACAGATAACACTTTACATTGTTGCCATTGAACAAACAGGTAATAGTTGCCTTTTAAAGAAAATTGATCGTCACCGCCCAATCCCTCGACCTAGGTTTTATTTTATCGGAAATCATCAGAGAGGAGTCGCAACGCAACTTTCTAAAAGAGGAAAACAAAAGGGAGAAAATGGAAAATTATAAAGAATGATAGAACACATAGATAAGAACATGGAATCAGTAACGGTAATACTTTCTTACAGTGTAAATGAAGTGAACATTTGTCAAATCTCTCAATTACAATTATTATTATTATTATTATTATTAGCACCGCGTCTTACTACCCTTTCCGGTTATACGCACTTACGCTAATGTGTAATGGTAGGGTGATTGTGAGATGAAATGGAGGACCTACAGTTTAACGTGGAATCCGAACCACGGTGGAGGCCTGGCATTCCCTACATTTACAAGATGTCTTGTCAGAGGTGAAGGAAGGGTTTGGTAATCAGATAAATCTATGCCAGGACCGAGGATTGAACCCCGGCCGCCAGTACAGAAGTCTGACATCTTACCCCTAGACTGCCAGGTCACCTACAACACAATTATTAAAATGGGTTATTTTACTAGTATGGAGTTTTGTGGTAAAATTGCATGAGTGTTCCAGAGATGCATAGCAGGCCTTTCACTGAGATAAAGAGAGTGCTTGTAAAATTCAAAAATTTATTATTTATTTGCAGAAATTATCCGAATGTATCGAAATGTTCAAAGCAGCAATTGGGAGAGAGTAATTTTTTCAGATGATTGCTGCTTTGAACTATTTCCTCGACATAAGGTTAGGGTTCGCAGGACAAGAACAGAAAAATTACTGCCGGCCTCTGTCGCCCCTGCAGTCTAACAAGGTGATGATGCAATCATGATCTGAGGTTGCATCACTTCAGAGGGGCCTGGAGACTGTAAGGTTGTGAATGGTGCTATGAACAGTGACAAATATTGTGAAACTATGTAGGAAACTATGATTCCTTCAGCACATAGGCTCCTTGAGGAAAATTACACCACGTATTCCAGACCTTAACCCAATTGAAAATCTATGGAACACCATGGCAAATAAATTGAAAAAGCAGAAGCCCGAAAACAGAACACAACTGAGACTAGCAGTCCAAAACCTATGACAAAAAGTGACACGTGAAGAATGTAGGAAGCTGATTCACTCCATGCCTGAGAGGATTAAAGCATGCTTCAAGGCTAGAAGGGGTCCTATTTACTACTAAACATGGGTATGTAAAATCATTTTTTATGTTTTGTAATTTTCTGAGTCCTATTGATTACTAAACTTTTTTAAAAAATATTCTGAGTAAATGAAAATATTGAAATGTGGAAAAATTGTGTTTTTAATGGGTGGTCTTAAACTTTTTTTCTGATACTGTACATCATATGTCTTGTAGCTGTAGTCACAAATCCTTAAAGTACTCTAGACTTAAATTTAACTAACAGTCCTAAACACAAAATCTAATATTAAGTCAAGATTAAAGAAGATTGTATAGTATTAAATATAGTTAATGCAGTGGAAGTCAAACATTATTTGTTTAGAGGTCGGGGGGTAGAAGATTATCAAAAATGAAGGTTTGAGGGGCTTGGCTCACCAAATAACCAAAGGGAGGTCCACCCCCCTTCCACCAGAAAATTTATTAAAATTGTATGCCCCTAGAAACTATTTTTAAATTGGTCCTCACCCAGGATATTTTGAAAAATTAGATTCATTTGAAAATTATTTGGAGTAGTCCTTAGGCATATTTTTAAAATTAGATGCATTAAGAATCTATTTTAAATGTCCCTCACCTGGAAAATTTTGGGATTTAGATTCCTCTAGAAGCTATTTGGTAGACTCCTCCCCAGAAAGTTCTAGAAATTCAGATACCGTTAGCTAGATGCTATCTTAGACTGGTCCTCCTCACCTGGATATTTTTGGAAATTTATATCCCTCTATAACCCATTTGGAGTGATCCTACCCCAGAAATTTTTAAACATTTGAATGCAGTTAGAAGCTATTCAAGAATGTTACTGGCCATAAAATTAAGAGAAAAAAATCAGATACTTTTAAACAGGCGTGTCCAATACGCGGCCTCCAAGTACATTCTGTGCTCAGTTCAGATTTAAATACTTAACAGTGCAGAAATAATAAATTAGTCTAGCTTAACTGATGTAAATGCTTGCTAATTTCCATAAAATTTTCAGAATTGTATGTATAATTTGTATATTTATGCATGTATTTGTTAAAAATAAATACCTATTCGTTTATGTTTTAATAATATTTGTCATTAAGTCCTATAAATCTCATGTATGACCCTCGGCCAATCCCCCAAGAATGTATGTGACCCTCAGTCATGGGAAGTTTAAACATGCATGCTTTAAAGAATTAAAGATATTTAGAGTGGTCTTCCAGCAGCAATGTCTGAACTTGGGATGCCTGTAGAGAACCGGTTCCCAAACTGTGTTATGCCTACCACTGGTGGTAAGTACAATTATTCCTGATGGAACACGGTGAGAAACCAAACAAAACAAGCAAATTAAAGTTTTAAAAAGATAAGGTCTCATTAAATCTTATAAATATACTACAGTCAAGTCTAACCAAAAGAAAAAAGTTTCAAAAAGTGGCTGGAAGGTTGAATATAATAGTATTTTTATATATTTCTTTGATACTTGTGCACTATTATATATCAATTGAGTAGAAATGTTAAATAAAGATAAATAAAATCGTTATTTTATGAATGGTGCTATATCTCTGGGCACCATTAAAAATGTACCTAAATACGAGGGGGTATCAAATTTCAAGACTGGTTTTGTAAAATGTAAATAAATTACCTGATTTAAATTTAGCCACTATTTCCTTCAAAGTAGTTCCCTTGTGCAGCGATACAATGATCCCAGCACTTTTTCAACTTTTGGAAAGCTCCCTGGAAGTCCTGGTTTCGAAGCGTGCACAACACCGCCTGCAATTCACGGTGTCAACCTGATGACTTTTGAGCTTTAACTTAATCTTAGAGAAGAGAAAGAAGTCACAGGGGGCCAAATTCGGTGAGTACAGGGGATAAGGAGCGATTATCATGGTGTTGTGTCCTCATGCATTTTCATCGCTGTGTGTGCAGGTGCATTGTCATACCAGAGCACCCAATTGCCCGCATACCACAGTTCTGGTCTTTTTCGCTGAACATCCTCCCCCAGATGCTTCAGAACCTGACAGTAGAATTCGGCGTTAACAATCTGACCCTCGGGAACGAATTCATGGGGCACAATCCCGGGAATGCCAAAGAAAATGATGAGCATGTACTTGGTCATGCTCCTGACCTGCTTCGCCTTCTTCAGTCTTAGAGATCTGGGGATCTTCCACTGAGAAGACTGTTGTATTGTCTCTGGGTTGTAACTGTGGATCCAACTCTCGTCCCCTGTGTTGATCCTTGACATAAAGGTTGGGTCATCCAAAGCATGTTGACGGAGTTCCTGACACTTCGGCATGGTACTCCTGTTTAAGGTTCAGAAGCCTTGGTACAAACTTAGCGGCACCGCGGTGCATCCTAAAATCAGACGTTAGGATTGTCTGCACTGATTCGTATGACAATGTCAGAAGTGTCCTTAATGGGCATCCGGTGATCCTCGCGCACAAGTTGCCTAACTCTGTTCACAGTATCCGGGTTTGTGCTCGTGGAAGGTCGGCCTGACCTCTCTTCATCTTTCACTGACATGTTGCCGCTCTTGAAGTGTGAGTGCCACTCAAAACAAACCGGACGACTCATAGCTTCATTACCATAAGCCTGCTATATCATTTGGAAGGTCTCCGTTCCATATTTTCTAAGTAAGACGCAGAATTTGATGTTCACTCTCTGCTCGTGTTTTCAGTCCATGATTAAATCGCAAATGCACTCATGAACATCGTCAAATAAGCGTGTGTAACACAGCCACTGCTCAACACAGAATTATGGCATTTGTTGTACTGACGGTTGGTCACAACTCACCACACCAACGCACTTATCTTCATGCTGCACTCTGCTTTCATTCTACAGGACCAGTTTTGAAACTTTTGATACCCTCTCGTAGTTGTTGGGATATGGACTGAGAAGGGAGAAGGCAATAATAGAACAGGTATACCTGTGAAAACCAGAGGAAAGAAGGCCACTTAGGAGACTGAGGTTCAAATGGGGGGATGATGTAAGGAGTGACCTTAAAGCAGGGGTCAGAAAACTATGGCCCACGAGCTAAGAATGGATTTTAAATTTTCAAATTCAAATCCAGCAGCGTTCTTAGGATATTAATGCAAGTGCAGAAGACATTTCCTTATTTCAAAATCGATTTGACTCTACAAGGCGAGGCTCTCCCATAACCTTCAATTGTAAATTATTAATTTGCAGTGTGATGACATGCTAAAAGACAGATTTCAAGAGAAGAATCTAACATAATTCTATAAATGTCTTCCAAGTGATGAATAGGGTCAATTACAATCATATGCTCGGGGTTTTACATGTTTTTGGCAGCACCTACCTGTGTGAAAAAACATTTTCAAAGATGAAATGCGTAAAATCTCAATATAGGTCATCATTAACAAATTAACATTTGCATTCAATTTTTATCATAGGGAGTACTAACTTTGAATCTCAATTTGGTGAAATTTTATCTCAAAAAACGCAATTATATTATTCTCATTGGTAGAGCTGTATTTCAAACAATTGTAGTACACTTATTATTATTACATTACATTTTGTTCAGTAAATTTGTTAAAACTTGTAATTTAAGTAGGCCTACCTACATAAACATCAAGTTTGCCTCTTAGCCCACAGCACCTAAAATACCTACTATTTACTATTTGGCCTTTAACAAAAAATGTTTGTCGACCTCGGCCTTAGAGCACTAGATCTAGATGAGACTACCGCTGTCGACAGGAAAGCGTGGAGGCTAAATAAAGAGCGAGGCTATGAACTGAGTGTGTTTAAGGTGTCTGGTGTCTAGTTAGGTAAAGGTAAGGTCAATAGTATATATTCAGAATTATCTTGGTGGTAATCCAAATTACAGAAAGTGTTGAAGTGGTACGCCATTCAAATAGTTTGGGAACCGCTGCTCTAGAGGCATCCAAAAACAGCTGAAATTACATGAACGGTGACATTCAGAATCTATCCTAAGAGTTTACATGATACTGAGTATGCTTAAATCACATGATTTATTACTCCTTTGCATTTTAAACTTATATTTAATGAATTTTAGTCAATTGTTACAAAAATGTTGATCAATAATACAATTTTTCTTTAGGTTGATCACAAATATGATCAAAGTCAACAGCAAAATAATCAGAATAGACTGCTTGTTCATATTTACCTTGTAAGGTAGATTGCTTACTTTGCTTACTTCAAACTTTTTTCAGCTTATATGGTGGTTATATGTTGAACCCATCAAGCTTTCATCATTATCAAAGTGCTCCTAACTAGTTTTTGCTGGTATGGTCTGATCGTTGGTTTTCTCTTGTTCACTGTTCATGTAATTTCAGATGTTTTTCCTTTCGGTGGTTCCAATTAAATTCGACTGACAATAAGTTATCTCTTACCAGGTCATTGATTCACATCGTAAAATTAAGGATAATATAATATTGTGTTATAGCACAAACTATATATATATAGGGTGTATACTAAATTTATTTCCTCATTTATAAATCATAAGCTCAAAATTCTCTTTGAAAGTAGAATGGTAGGGGCTCAAAATTCTATCAAAGAGTTTACACAACACTAGATTAGCAAAAAAAAAAGTTTTCATATAATAGCCGAAGAAAATACCCTGTATTAGCTGAATATCAAGTTTGAACAAAATCTGTCAAACTCTTTTGGTTATGGCACCAGGTACAGACAGACAAATCGAGGGACACGCAGTTTTTCCAGAAACACGTTTGTGGGTACGGAGGCACAATATATGTCAATATTCATCATAATATTGAGGTCGACATTTTCAAGATCACAATATTTTCTCTTTAAATGAGAAAGTAGAAATAAATATGGTATTGTAAGAGCATAATTATTTTAAGGCTTGTTCTGGCGGGAGTTTGACCCACACTTGTACATTTCCTTGGAAGTCAAGAGTGTTGGGTTGCCTTCCTGCTGGGAATAGCATATAGCTCATATAGCTTCATCCTGTTGACGAGCGAGCACGGTGTGACCTATGGACCTTCTGACTCGTGTGAATCGAGATCAGCATGTTTGTGTGAGAAGAACACACGGTTGTTGACGGTTGGAAGCCATGCTGGATGCATGTGTGGTAGGGTTGCCGTTAGAGAGGTGACGACTTAACATGTGATCTGGCGGTTCACCCCGGCCGGAGGGTCGATCCCGGGTCTCTAGGTAGTTTTCGCGAGTCCCGTTATTGCGCGTGCTCCCTCGTCACGGGGGATTACCTCATATTTATGTAGTAGCTTACTATCTATCTGGATTAATAAACATATCTTCTTGGACTAACTCGCTAGCCTCATTCCCTACTAACCATCCATCCCAACCCCTGCTGCTCGGGGTCCATCCTAACCATGTAACCCCCTAGGGTGCTCCGGTAGTATAGTAGTTAGGGTTGGCTACCAGGCACCCAAATAAATAGGGACGTTACAGTATGTTCAAAAAGAATAAAGCGTTATGTTAAACAAAACTATCTATTAATAATAATGTTATCTTAAAACTTAAACATAAGCGAATATATTGTTGTTAATATTAGCAGTATTGACATTATTACTACCCACACCAGTAAGCACATGGTCAAGATCATTTAAGTCTGGTCTTCTGGTTTGATGGGGATGTTGGAGTTTGAATCCCTGCTGAGTGTAATTAGGGTAGTTTTTCCTAAATTATTTCCCACGCTACCATCCCACAAATATGGGTATATATCTTCTACATTCTACCTCTATCATTCTAACAACAATAGAGTGATTAGTAGATTAATTATACATATAACTGAATAGGTAGTAAAAGGTGGAGAAATAATAAACAAACATATCACATCTTTTGGTGTCTTGTAGGTAATAGTTTCTGCTGGTGGTTCTTTGATTAACCAGGTTTCAAGCATATATCTACGTTCTTTTACTATTTGTCCTATTTTTATATAACTAACACTAATACTTTATTAGCAATGTCCCAATACTATTTTACCACTGATTCCCCTCTCCTAGCACAAACTTTCACAACATTGTATTATCTAGTATTTCTGTTAAAATTTTGTATATGATTTAAAACTTTTCATAGTGACAAATTTAATATTTAAGTAATTAGACGTGTTTAAAGAATGACTGGGAGAAGGGTTGACCTATCTACATAAGCTACAAACTCCATATCTTACAGCTGTTCTTTTATTTAAGCTGTGCTTTGCTCTTGTTAATTCCTCAAGTTAGATCTTACATGTGATAACAAAATTGTTTGCCATCTTTTCTTGGACCACACTTTCTTGGCTCACTCCAAGAAATCTCCTTTATTTTCCAATTCCATATTGAATGTAGGGATTTAAAGACATTTGAAATGTCGACAAAAATAATTTTACATTCGGAAATTTTAGAGGGTGCATCTCGAAGGTAAATATTAAAATATTAATTAACTGGTATTTGGTTGATGACATTATGCCATTAAAAATGTAGTAAAAGTAAAAAATTATAACATTAAGTTTTTACATGTATATGTGGAACCCTGTTTAATCNNNGGGGGGGGGGGGGGGGGTTGGACCCCCTAGAGACCATCCTTTCTATATCCTTAATTAAATCTTTTGTATTCTTCAAGTGCATTTACTGAAATAGTGATTGTCACTTTATAAAAATAACTTTCTTTCAATGTTTACAATATCACTCACTTATTCTATGACACTAAGAACTAGAATAAGTTCATTGGCACACTTACAAAAACACGCCACTTATCCCTATATTAAGCTAGTCCATCCAGTCCATATCATTAAACCCAATCCCTATTTTGAGCTAGTTCTATCCAGTCCACCTCATTACACCCTATCCCTATTTTAAGCTGATTATATCCAGGCCACCTCACTATACCCTATCCCAATCTTGAGCTAGTCCTATCCAGCTCACCTCATTATAACTGTTAGCAAAGGTTAATGTCGAGTACACAAAATTAACGTCTGAGACGAACATAGAATCTACAAATACACTTAGTGGGCTAATTAACACAAAAAGAAGGTTAGCGTGAGCACAAAACGACGCGGTCGGTTTGGTGACGGAAAAAGAACTGTGTAAGTGAAAGTTATGTGATTGGCTAACTCGTGATGCTTGCGCTACTGCAGCGCCTTTCATGATTGGTGCAGTGGTTGGATCGTGCATCTTAGTCAGTGTCTCCAACACTTCCCCTCGAGACAACAACTGAAGACTCATCGGGTGCCTTTATCAGTCCCAGGAGATCAACACAGGGCCCATGCTTTGATTTCATCAAAGCCTTGGTTAATACATCAGCTGGCATCTCTTCCGATGCTACGTGTTCCAGCACCAGTTGACCCGACTCGACAGTCTCTCGTACAAAATGGTGACGAATGTCAATGTGTTTGGTGCGTGCATGGAAGACAGGATTGGTTGCCAGCCTCTGCACCCCAACATTGTCATTGAGCAGTTGAAGTGGTCCAAATTCCTCCTTTCCAAGTTCGAGCAGGAAACGCTGGAGGTGCACGGCTTCCTTGGCTGCTTCACTCAGGGCCATGTATTCGGCCTCTGTGGTAGATAGTGCAACAGTCTGTTGCTTCTTTGAATTCCAAGCAATCACACCTCCATTCATGACGAAAACATATCCTGTAAAGGAACGCCGGTCATCAAGTGATCCTCCCCAGTCAGCATCTACGTAGCCTGTCAATGAGCCTTCCCCACGCTTGTATGAGATTCCCTGGTCAGCAGTGCCCTTGAGGTACCGAAGCACACTCTTTGCTGCGCCCCAATGATTACCGTTGAAACAGTCGTTAAATTGACTTAACACACTAGCTGCATAAGCTATGTCCAGGCGTGTAGCCACTGACAAATACAACAAGCAACCAACTAGTTCTCGGTATAGGGGTCTCTCACCATCTGAAGTTGACCATACCTCACCCTTCGCCAGCTTCGTCCCGACGTCTAGTGGGGTTGAAACAGGCTTGCAATCCGACATACCAAAGCATTGAAGGATGTCTTTTATGTACGTCTTTTGACTTACAAATATCCCACCGCCGTTTCTGGAGAAATCCATCCCCAAACAGCGCTTCAGATCGCCCAGATCCTTCATCTCAAACATCTTTCCAAGTCTGTCCCCGAAACGGGTAGTTTCTTCGGGGTCACGACATATTATCAAGATGTCGTCGACGTAGATGATGATGATCATGATCTCTTCGTTCCAATGCCTTATATACACACAAGGGTCCCCATTGGTGGGTTTCGCGCCCATGGTGCGCAACTCTTTATCTAGACGCTTGTTCCAGGCACGACCAGCTTGTTTTAGGCCGTACAGAGCCTTCTTTACGTGGCAGACCCTGTTACCTGTTGCTAACTTGTCTAGTGTGGCTCTCGCCCTGCTGACGGTCTGATCCTTGCGTCCTTTACTGCTCACTATGTGCTCTAGGACTTCTTCAAAACGATCTGGTACCTCCATGAATACCTCCTCATCCAGTTTCCCGTTTAAATAAGCTGTTTCCACATCATACTGGCGTATGTGCATATTGTTCTGGGCTGCAAATGCAACAACCAACCGTATTGAATCTAGTCGTGCAACTGGCGCATACGTCTCGTGAAAATCCCTGCCGTACTGTTGAGCATATCCCTTCGCCACTATCCTGGCTTTGCGCTTCTCCAGAACGCCGTTTGTCCCGTACTTATTTCGTAGCACAAAGCGACTGCCGATCACCCTTGACGCTCTTGACCTGTCCACTAGATCCCATGTGTCCTTTGCAAGAATTGACTCCACTTCATTTGCCATGGCCAACATCCATTCGGTTGAATCCGTACTTGTCATTGCTCGAGCAACTGGAACTTCAGTCATAAAAACAAAGTCATCCTTGACGACATGATTCGCCATTGCATAGACTCTGGGGGGTCTTCCGGGACGTCCGGTCCGCAGTACCCTCGGCCTTCCTGGACCTCTTCTTACAGCGTTCAATGGTTGTTCTGGGGGAAAACCTTGGAAACCCTCAGCGTCTTCGTACTCGTCGTAACGTTCCTCTGGTAATGGCTCTTCGGTTGGATGATGCGATTCTTGACTATTAGAGAGGTTGATCATGACGTGTTGATCTTCACTCTCCGTGGCGTTAAGATCAACTGAAGAACTTGACAAATTTGGGGACTTGTCCTGCGGGAGGAAGTCCTCCCAACTCTTCGATGACTGGATCGTAGTCCTGTCCATGAAAATCACATCTCTGGATACCTCGATCTTCCTCTGCTCCGGTAGCCATACCCTGTACGCCTTTGACTCTGAGCTATAACCTACGAAGATGCCTTTCTTTGATCTTACTTCCAGCTTCCCCTTGCCCGGCGTTCTGTCCATGACGAAGACTTCGCTCCCAAAGATCCTAAAGCTGGACACGTCCGGTGGCTTCCCGAACCAAACCTCATACGGGGTTCTTCCCTTTAGTTTACTTGTTGGTGACCTATTGCGTATGAAGTTTGCGGTGTTGACGGCCTCCGCCCAAAAAGTCGGTGGCAGTCCAGACTGGATTATAAGGCAACGTGCCATCTCCATCAGTGTCCTGTTTCTCCTCTCAGCAACTCCATTTTGCTGTGGGTTGTAAGGTGCAGTCAAACGCCTCAAGATGCCGTGTTTTTGGAGCAGTTGGTCAAACTGTTTGTTGACATATTCGCGTCCGTTATCCGACTGTAAGCACTTAACCGACTTTCCCTGTTGGGTGCTCACAAGTGCCCTGAAACTATCAAACTCATCCATCACTTGGTTCTTTTGCTCGATGAATCTCACCTCACACCATCCTGAAGAGTCGTCTATGAACGTAGCGAAGTAGAGCTTCTTTCCGTGTGAAGCGACTCGCATTGGACCACAAATGTCGGAGTGTATGAGCTCACCCAGTACCGACTCTCTCTCTGAAACCCTTGGAAATGGAGCGCGACACATCTTCCCCTGGAGACAAACACTACATTGAAAATCTTTGTTGATGTCCTCGATGTTGATTCCTCGAATCGATCCCATCTTGATAGCCTCACGTAGTGACTTAACATTAAGATGTCCCATGCGAGAATGCCAATCCTCAATGGAATTCTTCTTTGGAGTAATAGCGGCGTCATCCGGGCCTGAGATTTTCCTGCATTCCTGGTCGTTCAACTCTGGGAAATAATATAGCCCGTTTTCCCGTTTCGCGATAAGCAGCACGTTGTCATCCTGATCGATGATCTCGGCCTTTGCCTCACTAAAAATCACTTTGTGACCTCTGTCGGTAACTTTACCGACCGAAATGAGGTTAGCGCGTAGGCCTGGTACATACAATGTGTCTTTGAATTCGATCACCTTTTGATTACCACTCACGCTCGTCCCGAATGACACGGTACCGATTCCTTCGATGTCCGTGCAGGTTCCGTTAGCGAGATTTAACTTTCCGTGATCGAAGTTCCGACTGATCTGTGCGAACGACTCGATACTCCCACACATGTGAGACGTGCATCCACTGTCAAAACACCAGCTAACCCGACCCGCATTGTTTGCGATTTTAAGTGCACCTTTATTGGACGTGTCCGTCGCGGCTAGGCACACGCTTTCGACGTTTTTCGCGGATTGTTCGTTCGACTTCCTTGTCTTCTGACAGTTTTTCGCCCGGTGTCCGATTGCATTGCACTTAAAACACTTCATTTTAGAGTCCTTTTTCGCACCATAGTCTTTGTTCAATTTCTCCCATCTGGGCTTTTCTCGTCTATTACTTCCGACCGACTTTCCCGCGTACATCGCGTTTTGCGTTGAGTTCCGGCTCGTTTCCTTACGCGCGTCGAATTCCTCCGTAACTTTGATTCGAAGCATCTCCAAAGGCGGTAATGCGTCACGTGACGACATGGCGCAACGAAAGTTTTCGTAGCTCTCCGGTAGGCTGCGCAAAAACATGACTGCCAATAGCTCTTGATTAATGTCAACTTCAAGTTCTGCCAACCTATCCACCATGTCGAAAAAACACCGAGTGTGTTCATGCATGTCGCCGCCATCTTGTAGTTTCAAGGACATCAAGTTATTCAACAAAGCAGCCTTCCGTGCCGGCCCTTTGGACTGGTATATTCCCTCTAATTTTTCCCAGATTGCTCGTGAGGTTTCGCAGCCCTTAGTCTGTTTTATTTCTGACGGGTTCATGGCGAGCACTATGTCAGATTGTGCCTTCAGGTCGGCTTCTCTCCACCGTCGTTCGGCTTCAATCGTCGCTGGCTCGGCTGCAGTCGCTTCCGGCTTCACGATTGTCCCGCTCACATAGCCCCATGCATCATTCTTTATGAGAACTGCACGCATCTGTAGCTTCCATGTTTCATAATTCTCTTTATTTAAAACTTCGAACTTTACGCCGGTTGCGTTCATTTTCGCAGCGTACTAACGAGTTTTTCTAGACTAAATATGGCGCAGTGTCCGTTAGAGTCACGTGCTTCGCGATCTTCGATTAGTCACACGATAATTATCGCGACGAGTACTGGGCCCATAACCTGTTAGCAAAGGTTAATGTCGAGTACACAAAATTAACGTCTGAGACGAACATAGAATCTACAAATACACTTAGTGGGCTAATTAACACAAAAAGGGTTAGCGTGAGCACAAAACTACGCGGTCGGTTTGGTGACGGAAAAAGAACTGTGTAAGTGAAAGTTATGTGATTGGCTAACTCGTGATGCTTGCACTACTGCAGCACCTTTCATGATTGGTGCAGTGGTTGGATCGTGCATCTTAGTCAGTGTCTCCAACAATAACCTATCCCTATTTTGAGCTAGTTCTATCCAGTCCACCTCATTACACCCTATCTCTTTCTGGTTCATTCTAATGTTTTCCTTCCGTCTGCTTCTAAGTCTCCACAATGGTCTCTTCACATTGGGTTTTACAGTCAGTAAACTGGACATGGTTTTAGATTCCCTCATTCATGGTGCATGTCCTGCCCACTGTAATCTATGATATTTGATTATCCTAACAATGTCTTGTGATGAGTACAGATTATGTAACTCATCAATATGTAACCTCCTCTGCTCCACACTAGCCTCATCTCTTTGTGGACCAAATATCTTCCTAAGCACCTTGTTTTTAAACACCCTCAATTTGTTTTTGTCATGTAAGGTAAAATACCACATTTCATAACTATAGAGAACAACTAGTAAAATTATTGTTTTGTATATTCTTAGTTTTTCATTCCTTGACAGGCAAGATGTCAACAACTTGCTGACCAAGTAATTTCTCAATTGTATTCTTTTCCAAATTTCCAATATAATATTGTTTTGTTAGTTAAAATTATTCCTAGATTATATTTAAACTCATTAACCTTGTAAAATGATATGTTGTTAGCAGTAATCTCTAAGTTATCGTTCTCAAGTTGTGTTCTCTATGTGATCATATATTTAGTCTTTTTAGCATTCACTTTTAAACCTGTTTCCTAACCAGCCTCTAATAGAAGTTTTGCATTTCTTGCAACAGGTTCCTTACTATTAACGAACAAAGCTAAATCATCTGCATATCCTAATAACTATAATGTACCATTTAATGTAATTACTTGCTTGAATAATATTTTCACAAGAAATATAAATACATTTTTGTATGATTTCAATAAACTACTTTTTCTTGAAGATTATAAGAGTGATGTTGGTAATATCTCTTCACATCATTAATAATACATGTTCCTCAATTATTACAACTAGGGGTGTTTGTTTCATGGGTGTAACAACGTTTTGTTTATAGAGTCCCCACAAACTGAATACATAATTATTTGTTTTTTGGGGTGATTTTACAGTTTAAAGCTTATTGCAAACACTATAGATAATTGTAGGCAAAAATAATAATAAAAAATTTGGCAACCCTAAAATGGTGCAAAATTGAGTGTTATGAACATTTTTTCGAACAGTTTATTGGGTGAGAAGAAGCCAGATCCACAAATTAATATTTCAACAAGCCTGATTTTGATAAAATAAGTATTATTTTCATGCAACCACTCTGATATATTGAAACAGTACATTAAAATATATTTTTAATCTAGAACCCACACATATTTAAATATTATATATGAGATATTCGCGATTTTTACTTTCTCGGTATCTCACAGGTTTAGAAAGTATTGTGATCATCAAAAAAATTAAACTTGAGATTTTGATGAGTGTCGACGTTTCATGACTACCCGAATCCAAAAGAGTGCTTTTTGAATTTCCCTCTGTCTATCTGTACCTTTGACTAGAGCCTAAACCATTTTACCGATCGGGCTAAAACTTGGTATCGAAGGTTTTAATAGGGTTTCCCCAAGTAGTTTTTGGAATTGGATATCCAACCCTAAATTTAAGAGTAGTTTACTGAAGTGCAAAAAGAGAAAAAATCAATTTTCTTAAAATCAGCTCTAATGATTTTGATTAAATTTAATTTCGAAACATTTATAAATATTCCAAACAAAATGGCTACTCTACATATTTCGGCAAAATGACTTTAAGGGTTCCGGTCTGATCTGTAAATTCTCATTTTGATCATATCACCAAAACTATTTGAAATATGAAATTACTTATCATCGCCAATATGTAGATCTATTTATAATACAAATCTTTTATTTGAAACATATTTTTATAAAACCAATAACTTTAAAGCTATATGCAAATACATATTTATATTTTAACTTTTCGATCACTGAAGGTAAAATATTGCGACCGTAAAAGAAAATATAGCCTGAAATGTTGATGGATGTTGACGTCTCATGACCCCCTGAACCCTGGAAAGTGGTTTTTGCAATGACATCTGTCTGTGTGTCTGTTTTTAACCCTAAAATTAAGAGTAGTTAAAAAAAAGATTAAAAAATAGATCTTCTCGAAATTGGTGCCAATGATTTTGATTAAAACTTGTATCTAGGCGTTAATTAAGTTTTTAAACAAAATGGCTATTTTCATTCTCCTATAAAAATTAATCTTGAGGGAACTTTACAGAAGCAAAATTTCCAAATTTCCTTAATTATTTGAGATACTAAATAGCTTATCATTGTAAAATTTTAGTACTATTAAAAATAAAAAAATTTATTTGAAATATATTTTCATAAAACTAATAGTTTCTGAGATATTAGCAAATATATCAATACAATTTTGTGAGCATTAGTTGTGAAGAGATACTACTTAAATTTAAACACAATAATTCATTAATGTCATAGAATAAGCAAATAAATAAGTCTCAAGGAGTTGTTGTTTTTACTTGAACCTCCTAAGGGAAATGGAAATGTTTGTATAACACAGGGGCGAATCCAGGTGTTTCGTAATTGGGGAATGGGGGGCTTCAAAAAATGTTGACATAAAAATACCTCAAAATTTAAGAATAAATCTTTAAGTAATTTTTCAGTGTAACGCTAAACTTGAGAATTATCCTCAAATGAAGAGTATAACTCGAAATTTGTGACTGCTATTGAAATTGATTAAAAACAAAAATAAGAACATCAACACATAGTGATTATTAAGAGGCAAATAAGTTTAAACATTATAACAATTATTATATAAATAGTTTTTTAGTTATTCAATCAAATAGACAAAATAGTTGGAACTATTCAGATTTCGAACAGTCTACCTTTAACTCCACTCTATAGTATAGTTAGTTATTTCTCATTCTAACTCGAAATGTTAACACCAAGCCATACTAACACGTTTTATGTGTGGTATTATTCATAGATTTTGCTTAAAGCGCGTTATTTAAAAACAAATTATTTGAAAGATCTTTATTAGTATTAATCATTGAAATAGTAATAATAAATGTTATAAAATTAATTTTAACCTAACCAAGGGTTGTGCAACAAGGTGAGAGGCATGGAACTTAAATTTGGATAGTTTCATTAATGCCTATTTTCACCATTTTAATAATTAATGTGATTATCTTAAGAATTTATAATAATTACCGTGTATTAATCATTTAATAATATTACCAATAACAAATTAAAAAAATGAAATCTTGTTAGTGAGATAGTATTATGTGACAATAAAACTAGTAGTCACTTATTTTATTGGTCAAAATTTATTAAAGAAAAATTTAATAGCAATGTGACAACCATAAGATGTGCATTCCCTAATAAAATGCCAAAAATTTTAACAGGAAGTCAAAATTTTAATACGAAGTGTTGACAGTTGGGGACCCAATATCAATATTATTTATTGGTCCAAATATACAAATGAAGACGTTAATCCTTTAAAAATAAAATTAAAAACTTTAAAAGCGTGCGTCAAAAAATGTTTTACATATGTATAGTGCAATTTGTTCTCGGGTTTGTTAGTGTATATTATATTACGAATTTTGAGAAAATATCTCCATTTTTAAGCAATAGAGTGAGAAAGTTCATTCAGCGTTTTTTACCATTTATTTATTAGACGGGACCTGAATGATAAAGTAAGTTGAAAAATGAGTAGAATTAATTGATAATGGTTCATTCCAATTCAGTTATGTTTTAATTTATTACTTTTAGTAGATGAATTACCAAACTCTATACCTAGATACTGCTAATGTTAATGTGAGTGTTAAGTAGGCCTACCCTTTGTTTACGCTCAAGTAGGCTGACCTTTCATTATTTCACACCGGCATGGCACAGCTTATAAGATAGGGTCATAGTGTAAGTTATTAAAGTAAGATGGCTACCTTTCAGGGTAATGTGAGTGAACTAGCACATATGATGTATTCATAAGAAATTTATATTATTTAACTAACTCAAATTTTTAAACAGATAAATAATGCAATACAAAACATAAAATATTTTATTTAGATAAAAATTTAATTTGGTTCCATAGTCTTCATTTGTTTGAAAAGTTATATTTATTTAACACTCATCAACATTGAATACCTTTTTCAAAAGTTTTGTGGCTGGCTTACCATCATATACAAAAACATTTGTATGGTATTTACTTGAAAAGTAATGATGTGCTGGTACTTAGAAATTTGACACTTGATTTGGTTTAATTCGAGTAAGGATTTGACAAAATAATCAAATCAGTCTTTCATTAACATTTGGCACATATTCTACTTCATAGTCAAGATTCAATAAAAACAAATCACTTGCAACCTTTATTAAGGAGGAATAGGCCCTTTAGATAACTGTTTTTGGCATAGTCGTGTATAAAATATTTGGTTTTTTATTACTCTCGCACAAAAACTGTTCAATGCTAACATAATAAGACACTTTAATAGGTGCCACTATTCAAGCGTTTCATTTTGGTAAGTGAGTTTGACAATATCTTCGCTGAAATGGTCGACGCTCAACACTAGACAAAGGGTCGACAGTCGGCGGACTCCATTCTGGTCCAGGGTAGATAGAGTTGACGAGAGGCTTAGCTAATCGTGACACTGGTGGATGGTAGGACCGGCTCATGTCACCATGGTGCCCACCATCATCAAGTTGATTAGATGACTCTGTGCGACTGGATGTCCCAGGCTCTGTGTCAGATTCTGACCCAAAACTGTCGTATTCATCGCATTGATGAGATTTTTTCACTCGACAGTATTCACTTTTAACAGACTAAAACAAACAAGCAAAGGAGGTTCATTAACATTATTTTTAATATGAAACAAAGATATAAGAATAATCAGAGATTTGGAACACATTACAGCAATTATCTGTTCTTATTTGTATCATCTGATATATATATCTTGGAAGGCATCAGTTCTCCAAGGCCATTCTATAGTGAAAATAAACCTACACTACTACAAAGCTATCTAGATTAATAGTCTTCAGTGAATAGTAAACTAGAGATTCGCGCATCAGAGTTATGCTTTCCCTAGTTGTGCGACCCTTATCTGTTTAGACCATTTATTCAATTCTCGAAGTGATGGCACTCCTCAAAGGGGAACTGGCTGACGTAAGCCCACTGGAGACATATTTTTTCTAACAACCTTGTGAATTTGCTGGACTGAACAGAAGCCTTACTTATAGGCCAAAACACTGCTGCAATGAATCCAAGTGTATTTTTACTGTCATGTGATTTTGTTATTAGGACAAAATATACATTATAAATCATAGATAAAAAACTAATCATTCAATTTTGCTATCCTTAGATAATATTTTGTGTTATTATATTTTTTACCTGAGTTTTTAATCATGGCTTCTATTGATTAATCCCATCTTTATTTTATTTTTAATTTTCTATTTAATTGAAACTAACGATTGTAAATAATTTAGCTTATTATTAGCTTAAATTAATACTAATTTTTACTTAATTATTTTCAATTCATCAGCCCCTTTATACAAAGCACTCTTTCAATGATTTGTACAAAACTAATATTTTTCTTGAGGTTGTATTTTATGTTCCTTGACAAAGAATAAATTAAACATTTAAAGAAATAGGTAGTTGACTCGCTTCCTAACAGGTCGACTGGAAACTCAGGCGTTACTAATCACCATTATTTATAATCAAAATCGAGTAATAATCACGTCGGTGTGCATAGCCCCAGAGAAAACAATGTGTCAAGTAACTCTCAGACAACCAACATTAATGTGGTATCACGGTATTGTCATTCCTGTATTTGTGTGGAGTGTTTAGCTGGTTGGGAGCCCAAAGTATTTTTTCAAACTAAAATATTACTTTGAGTATTACAACTATCTGACATCTTAGTTCAGTTGGTAGCGTGTCTCCCTACTGAGCTAAGGGTTGTGGGTTCATTTCCCAGCATGGTCAAAAAGTTTATCATTGATGAAATATGGGTTTACTCTCACACATTGGTAAATTAAGGCCGGGGACTGGATGTTGTGCCTGTCCTAGTCTTAAGTTAGGTTATAAGGCATATGAAGCTATGACAGGCCTAGCAAGCCAGTAGTCGAAAATATATGGCTTGAATAAAAAACTGACAACATACTGGAAACTGTAATGGATTAAAAAAAAAATTACATCTCAAATTACTAACTTCCATGTAATATTAATATTCACCTGGTCCAATTCGCTATGAATACTTTATTCGAGGAAAATTTTGAAACGTTAATAGGGAGAAAATTACTTGGCAGGTTAATTTTAAAGTTCTATCTTTGGTAGTGCATATGAACGTGAATAAACGTGAACGTGAACGTGAACGTGAACGTGAATAAACGTGAACGTGAATGTGAATATATATGACTTTCTAATATCTCTGAATAATGTTTCTATATAGGCTATATAATTCCCTGTGACTTGTTGGGGTAGACAATTTGCAAACATTCTCTTGAACAAAAAAATACCACTGTACTCTAGGTTTTCTTTGTAATTTACAGTCTTGAGTATGCTTGTTTGAAGGGTTGGTTAATGAAAAGGGGTTGGGGCTGCTGGGGCTGCTACCTGAACCTAACTTTGTGAAAGCCGATTTATTAACACCAGAAGGCAATTTTTGTCATTTTCTAGTAAAACCATATTTAAAGTGAATTGTTTTTAAAAATGTTTGCTTGATAGCGGTGTTGTCAGTTGGGACTGCACATAGCAATCCCAATGTTGAAGGACTCAAGTTTTCCCAATGAGCGCAACCATTTTAACCTGAAGGCTGTGGGTCTGATGTATAAATTGTCTTTGGCCAGGTGGAATTTTCCCTAAACTTTAGTCCAATAGTACAAAGCTATTTTTAAGCATTAGGAAAAGGACTGATTCTATTACCACATCTGTTTGTGTGTGTCTCTTAAGACCTTTTAAGCAATATAAAAATCCTAACCAAACTTAGAAAATATTAGTAACTAACAGGACTCCTATAGTTAACATTTTATACCTTGGTTTGTTTCACCATTTTTTAATGAAGGGTATTTGAAATTAAAAATATAAACAATTTTGGGTATGATTTGTGCTTTTAAAGAATAAAGTTGTACAACTTATCATCAAAACTATATTGCCTTTGTTTTGGGTTATAGACTCTGAAACTAATCAAATTACTAAGGATTGTCGACCTCAGTGGTCTAGGGGTAAAATACTCACCTCAGGACCTAATGACCCAACATGGGTCAACTTTTATTTTTAGAGATAAAAATCTTTAACACAACTTCCTTCCTTCCCATGTCGACTGTGGCATGTAAGAGAATCCGGGAAGTTATGTGAAAATAGCTTTCCCGATAAAATTGGTAGACTATTAACTCTTTTTCATAGAAATCGAGGTTGTTGATAATATGATCAGTTGGTTCAGAAAGTGTATGTTAAATATCTCAAAAAATGAAAAATTAAAAAAATTAATATGGAATAAAATATTAAGACCTTCAAATAAATCTTGTTCAAATTTGAGACAATTTGAGCCTGTCTTCACCATGAAGCTTGTATTCATTTGAAATAATAAAATAGTCTTACTATTCATTTACCATTACTATAAAATAATTAAATGATATAATAGACTAATATAGAGAAAAATGGAATAAATGAGCATCAAGGTTTTCCAAAGAGCATCATGATTCACCAAGCTATGCCACCATCCATTGTTTATTTTCATTATTATGTCGCTCTTGTAGAGGCAATAACTTATCCTTCAATATCTGAGTATGTGATAGCAGTGCTATGGATCACCTTTAAGAAAATCTAAATTTTTTATGTTTTTTATTTTTTGGTTTTTTCATCTGTTCATACAAAACTAAAACTGTATATAGTATATATACATTTTGTTCTTATTATTTTATCAGTTTTTAGCGCCCTTTACTTTTAATCCATTTGCGGGAGCCCTATTTCTTTTTGTTATCCAAGCCTTTCAACTTTTATGTTACATGGAGTGATCATTTTATAAATTTACCAAATTTAAATTTTATTCCTCACTGCAAGGTAAATTTTCTAATAGTTCTGGAGAGATGTCATGCTACTGCCCCTCCCCCAATCCATTTCGGATCCCACATTCCCATTTTAAAATTTTAAGACCTATTTGGTTATCTGATATGGTTATCTGGTATACATTTCTCATCAAACTGATAGATCAATATTCTTCGCCGATCATGCAAATGTTTACTATATAATACATTTTTGATCATGTTTTCTTTGTGTTTTTTCTTCAAATTAGTAGTTTAGGATTATTTATTAATTTTTTCAGTTATTTCTATAAATAAATATATTTTCAATAGTTACATCGACTCACAGAGACGGAAACGTTGAATGATGATGATGATGATGATGATATAATTTAGACTTAGGAGAATATTTATAATTGTAAAAATAGGTGACAATTAAGCAAAAATTACTGCGTTTCAAAGATTTTCCTAATTCAGCACAGGCATGAGTACAGGTACTTTACTAATTTAGCAGCGAAAGGGTTAAACCTAATTAACAAAACCCAAGTGACAATTCGGATGATTTCTCTTTCGGGAAAAATACCCGTGGTACTAGCTGGAAATTGTGCTGTCATAGATTAACTTGTTTTGAAAGCTTTTTATTTCCATAGTTCTGTGATAATTTATTTGAATACCTATATTTTTCCAAGCTGCTTTAAATCTATTTTATGATGTTAATTTCTATAAAGTCAAAATTCTAGAACCTTTACTTTGCACCAATTTTTTTTTCTAACAAAACTAATAATTGGATTAATATTTTAATTTGTTTTCTCAACTTTAGGAACTATACCAGTTTTCTTTTCTGGTGTCAAAAGCTTTGTTTTTCTGAATAGATTTTGTTGGAGGCCTTATATTTTATTTCTATTTTATCATATATTAAATAGGTTAACCAACAACTGTGATTTCAAAAAGGTCAATTGTTTAAGTGTTAGATGTGTTTTGAGATTATTTATGATTAAAAAAAATACAGATAAAATATTATAATCAATTATCATATTCATATTAAAGATTCATATTGAATGATAAATTAAAACTTTTAAAGTAGTAATGTACTAGATCATAACATTAGAATTTTTTTCTCACTTTTTAGCATCCATGAAGAGTCTTGTACATTATTAGTCATATTTAATACATGTTCTTTCAGAAACATAGGTACTGTATTTTGATGGTACTACTAACAAACAAATTAACAGTAACTATATCTACTTCGGTGGCTGCATGGTCTAGGGCATCACACTCGCAATAGACTAGACTTCCGATGATGGGGAGATCGAGGTTTGATCCCAGTCGGATGTAGTGAGGGTGAATTTTTCTAATTGATTTTTCATTCTCCCTCCACACAAATATGGAAATGTTGGTAAACTTCCTCTAACACATATGAGTAATTATTACATAGGCATACAACCCGAATGGTTTGTAAGAGGCGGTGCTAAAACAAAAGTAGATAGGTACCAATTTAATGGAACTACACTATTTTTTAATTTATTTATTTTTTCTAATTTTATACATTATCAATGTCACTAAAAAGCTAGAAAAGCCACTATAAGATATAAAATAAAAACATATAATGGTAACTGATTACAAGCAAAAAAAATTACAATAACAAAATAAAAATAAAAATACAAGATTACCAAAAGATCTAGTAAACATAAATCTAATCTTAAAAGATACAAAACTAAATAAAATACACCTAAAGTAACATTTTCTCATTTCACACATATCAAAGATTCTGGTATTAAAATGAAAGTAAACTTTTATTTAAAAATGATTTATAATTATGAATATTTAATTTTTTATGATTTAAAAGGTGGAGTTTGTATTAAGTTTTTTTAGTAAAGCATTACAAATGATTGTTACACAGTATTTTTAGAATAACCACGCAGTATTTTTAAGATTTGGTAACTCCACATAGGCTATACATTTTAAAATGTTTAGGGAAAATTCATTTTTCTCTATTTCAATATTACACATTCAAATATATGACAAAAATAATGAGTTTGATGACTATAAGAGAATGATTTTCAAACACACAATTAGTTATTATATTCAACCATCACTATACCATATATGGACGAAAATTACCTATAAAATACATTTCTCAAAGATCCACATGCGTAGCAAAATTGATCCAAGTAAGTAAGTACTGCATAAGAAGTTATTGTTTAGACTAAGAACCTCATTTATTTATGTTTACCTTCTTTAATTATTTCCACAAAGTAATGAACTAGGTAATACAGTTTTTGTTAGGACTGCAAGCCTGAATTATTGTGTTCAATAAAACACCTCTAATATTTTCAAAACATTAGAAAGTCACTTGCTTTATTTACATTATGGTCCCAATGCTTGGAATTAAATTCTACTGATCCATAACTCTTCATTCAGACACATCTATTAGAAAAGGCAATATTCACCAGTAATATTCTCTTTTCATATACAGTTCTAAATATATAAGCAATTTCCAGTGGTGTGTCATGGAGTGTTTCGAGGTAAGAAGACCTTGTTTACACTGTACCTGTGAAATGTTCTCACCCATTTGGGCCCTATTTGACCGATCATATGCTCTGCTCTAAATACCTCATACAGGAATGTATACCCTTCAATACTGGATTAACGTGTGACCTACTGAGGGGTGTGAACAATTCACAGGAAAAGTTTAAATTAATGCTGCTTACCCTAGCAACACTTCCCAACACACCACTGGCAATTTGCTATTAATAAAAAAAACCATTTTAAAACAAGAATTTATATAATTTATATAATAATAACAAAGTTACATAAAATTATTTTCATTAAACTTTCAACTTTATAATAACAATCCATGTACACTCCATCAAGATTGAAAGGTAGCAACTTATAATTCCCTGAGCCCGCGAGGTATGAATTATCTTCCCCCAAGACTGCAGAATAGTTTGCCTAGCTCGCCTAAGGCCTGAGTTAGAGAAGGTCTTAAGTCCTTAATTTATTTCTTGACTGTTGGGAAGGAGTGATGGTGGAGGGGTTATGTCTTTATACTAAGTTAATTAATTGTGTTTGCTCTCATTAACATACGGGCTGGTATTTTTTTTAGCTATTAAAAATTTAACCACGTAAAACGTTATCTGGGCACTGTTGCCCACATTGATTGGTTTTACATGGAAACATAAAGCAAGTATCCCCTTTTCCAGAATATTCATTATTGTTTATAGTCAATTATATATGAGTAGTCTAGTTACAAATATGGCCAAGTCCGTTCAAATGTTTTTTCCAGGAGAGGCCAAAAACGGTTTCACTATAAAGAACACTAGATGAAAATGGGATTATTTTTCTGTAACAAGCTGGCAACTTATAATTATAATTTCCAACGTTTCTTTACCCAAAAGTTTAAACGATAACTAGTTATTGAGAATTGAAAAATGGACTTGGCCCGGTTTGTAACCAAGATGTGGAGTTGGTTGTTTTTGTAACAAAGATGAATTTATTCTTACAATGTTCGAATTCTGGTTTGGTGAACTGGGGGTGTTTTCCTAAAATTGTTTTCCC
>CABEEJ010002017.1:83871-102142 GCA_901482245.1 Timema douglasi
GTTGATTATTATCATTTTATAATACATTTAATGTATAATGTTAACTGTGATTATTTTTGTCAATCCTGTTTTTTACTAAATCAATTTTGGAAATCCAAACAATAAAACTGGCCATGTCGTAGGCAAGTAATAATACAATATCAGAGTGAGGAGGTTTAAATAATAATTCTGACATCCTGATGACTAGAAATAAATACACCGCAATAGATTGTGAAATTCCAGGTATCCTTGGCTATAGACAGATATTCTTAAATATAGTACAAAACTACAATATATTTTTACTTGAATATATTTATATTCCAAACCTTAAAAAAGCAGAGATATTATGTAAAGTGGTTTTAAGCTCGTAAAACAAAACAATATTTATCCTTGTTTTTCAATTATTATTTAAACCTCCTCACTCTGATATTGTATTATTACTTGCCTACGACATGGCCAGTTTTATTGTTTGGATTTCCAGAATTGTTTTAGTAAAAAACAGGATTGACAAAAATAATCACAGTTAACATTATACATTAAATTTATTATAAAATGATAATAATCAACGCAAATTTTAATAAACCACACCTTTTCTCAACCAAAGTATTAATTATTAAAGCGTTTTACATATAGTTATATTATAGCCACTATGGTAAGATTAAATAAAGTATGGAATTGAACTATGCTCCCACAAAGTTATACAAAGTCATAATAACTTTGAAGAAACAAATAAATTCCCTTTTATAACTGAAATATGTCCAATGGATGAGATTTTAACAATATTTATTTTTTGTCCACCCGGAAATAATATTAAATATTTTAAATTAGGAATAAGACCCTTAAATTACAGAAGTTTTTTTTAAACTCAGCATCTTACAAATAAAGTAAAAACCTTTTAGTTTCAATCTGTTATTTACGTCACATGTGTGGAATATAATAATTAATCATTAATAAATATATAATTGGCTATAAACAATAATGAATATTCTGGAAAAGGGGGTACTTGCTTTATGTTTCCATGTAAAACCAATCAATGTGAGCAACAGTGCCCAGATAACGTTTGACGTGGTTACATTTTTAATAGCTAAAAACAAATACCAGCTCGTATGTTAATGAGAGCAAACATAATAAATTAACTTAGTATGTAAGTATTAATTATTGATTTTATCATTATCAGAACAATAAAGTAAAATTAATTTAGTAAATCAAACCATTCGTGCATCGCTAAAAGACATAACCCCTCCACCATCATTTCTTCCCAACAGTCAAGAAATAATTTAAGGACTTAAGGCCTTCTCTAACTCAGGCCTTGGGCGAGCTAGGCAAACTATTCTGCAGTCATGTGTGAGCTATATCATACCTCGTGGGTTCAGTGAATTATAAGTTGCTACCTTTCAATCTCGATGGAGTGTACCTTTTAACACTAAAAATTTTTTTTAGACTACTATGTAATGTCATTATCAAGAAAATCATTGATGTAAGTTATGTATTGTATTTTAATGTCATTATGTCCTTATTTTAATAGTTTTACTAAATTTAATCTAATATCAAAGAGCAAGTTATATGTGTGACTATGTTTTGATATTTTAGATTTGATTATTAAAGTCAAGTGTAAAAATATATCTTAACACATCATATCATAATATGAGAGAATTATCCTTGACAGTAATTTAATGAGCATTGCTTCTAAAATCTGAACTTGTTGCTAATAAAAGTCATCTAATAAATAAAGGTTTGGAATTCATTATTCATCCATTTTTTTTAATGTAGTTGAATTAATATTAACCTCCCTTCATATTAAAGGGAATAGTGATATCAATATTTTTTCAAAAGAGGCATATTTTTTTATTTAGTCTTACACAAAATTATTACCTAACATAAAAATGATCTTATAATAAATTTTTTTTTGTTTGCCCAAGTCTAGAATTATATTTATACATAGCAAATTACTATTTGTAAATAGTGCATACATTACATTGCACAATTTATAATAACAAATGGTTATAATGTAGATGATTATGGCATTACTTAAATCAATTGTTTTTACTCCTAGAAATAGCCTAACTAGGGCTATTTTAAGAAAATGTGAGGCCCGGAGAAAAAAAATCAGAGGCCCGCCTCCCCCCTTTGTACAGCAGTTTATCAGTTTTGGCATTAAACCGTTATAATATATTGATAAGTACTCGTTATTTATGTTACTTAATAAGTTCTCATATTTTAGGGAATATTGATCAACCCATTAAATGACAGTACTTTATAAAATGCAAACAAATTAAGTTAACAAAAGTAAATTCTTCTTTGTACCTTTTCACCGTTATTTTTCTTTAAATCGACAGCGGTAGCACAATGGTGGTGTATTCTACTGTACTTATGCACATTACTCGAATAACATAAATCTTAAATTATTTAAAGTTAGGGTTTTCAGGAATCTGGAATGGAATCCTATCACTAAGCAAATACTTATTATTGTTAATTAGGGGAGACTTAGTCTCATAGTCTACCCTGAGGCTACACCTCTGCTGACTAGCTATAAAATTTTCTTGCATTCTCATTGACTAATACCTCTCAAGTTAAGGGTTCTTTATACTCATCTCCATCCATAATGAATAAAAAGTCAAAGTTTAATCAACTATTTAAATTATGAACTATTAATTAAGTATTGATTATGAACACTAATATCATTGAATATAATTTGTTTCAACTCCTTGCACACTTTGTGCTATCCACTATTCACTCATACATCGTGTATTATGCAGCCTTAAAGAATATCTAAAAAAAAAAGCTATGTTTGGATTATATAATAAACATAAAAAAACTGAAAAATTATACTAAAACAATACAAGCAAATTAAAATATTATTAATAGTAGTATTTGAAAATTATAATATTTTTTATAATATATTTTATTTATATTGGTTGTATTATATTTTAATAACAATAGTATATATTTATGGTACCTGAAACCAAATGTAAAACAAAGATTTTTCTAAACTTTTTCAGTCAATGTAATATTAATAATTTAAAATATAATATACAATACATTTAAATAAGAAAAACTGATTTAAAAATAATTCTTAAAAATCAAAATAAAATACCGCAAAATTATAATAATAAAATTGAAATAAAGTTTTTTTATCAATTTAATTGAAAACATAACTAAAAAAAAGTTTTCATTCTTTTGTTCATTTCTGGGCTATTTATATTTTAAAGTATGCTACCTTTACAGTAGGAGATGCATCACTTTCTCTGTAGACGAAAGTCTGCAACTTTGTAGACTCGGAGCTTTGTGGACCTGGCACATGAAATGTTGCATAAGGTCTTATATCTTCTGAATACTCTGGATAAACAGAAAAAATAAACGTGCATCTGAATTGTTAATCATAGAAAAAGTAAAGAATCATGCATCTAGTGTGTTATCATAGAAATATAAATGAAGTAGCCATATATAAGGTTAATCAAATTTCAAAATGCTAACTCAATAAGGTTAGTAATGATTTGCGTTTATTTCTATACTTTTAAAATTACAGCTTTCAAGATTGGTGACTAGAGCAATAGTAAAGTAGATCTGGAAACCGCTAATAGGTTAAGTTTGAATGCACACAATTAAAATAAGAAAATTACCAACTATAGAAACAATTTTTTCTGCTGGATTAGTTATTTATTAATAAATGGTTACCAGGGAGATGTTGTTTCCTCCTCCTCACTATACAGTTGACCAATCACACACACAATAGTATATTGAGCAAATGTGTGTACATTGGCTTTAAAGGGAAAATGTGATATTGAAAAGGGGGGGGGGGGACATTTAACCTGTACAGTTTCATCAAGCACAGTTGACCTTGAGAACCCATGTGATGTCTCTTTAATCAATGAGAAGAACAAAGAACATAATAAGACACATTTCAAATGTACAAAACATAATAATTCTAGACAGACTTTTTGTGGCAGATTATTAAAGAGATAAACACATATATTTGAAGAAGAATGAATTTTAAACATGCTATGAGTCTTAGGGAGAAATATATAAATTTGTTTGGTATTATTGAGATGGTCAGGCTAAAATGGTTTGACCATGTTAAAAGGATGGAAACAGTTATAATCCCTAGAGAAGTACTCAAACTGGAAATGAAGGATAATATAATCATAGGGAGACCAAGAACATGATGGATGGAACAAGTAAAGGAGGATGTGTCAAGAGGAGACTGGAACGAGAGATGAAGACAGGCAAAATGTAAGACCAGAGGAGATGGAGAGGCTTCAATCTAAAAAACAATATAAGAAAAACTTGAAAACATTACAATTATATTAAAATCAAATTATAACATTTAAGAACTGTCTATATTTCAAAACAAAACAAATATATCTAGCAAAATTATCATATTATACTATATTGTGAAACGATTCTAAGCCATTTAAAAAAAAAAAATGTATGTGTTGTGAAGAGAGTATTGCTATTTTTACTATTTACACTGGGTGATGGCAAGGTAGTTGCTCTTAGACCAACATCATCATCATTATGAACAGCTTCCATCCACTGGCTGGGCCTATTTGGAACATAAGCCTCTCCAACATATCCTTTCTCCCCACCACATTTCCTCCTCCACCGTGATCCAGTATTCTCTTATCTCCTCCACACTTCTATGCACTACCTGCAGCCACCTGTCCCTTGACTTCTTGGGACCCCACCCCCCAATTCATTATCTAACAACTCCTTTGGTATCTTATCCTCCTCCATTCTCCTCGCATGGCCATATTACTTTAGTCATTCTTTCCTGTCCTGCACTGGATCCTACTCAACTAGCCCTCTCACCCTCTCATTTCTCATCCTATCCATTCTTGTCACTCTTATAGGTACTTCTCAGAAATTTCATTTGACACGATTGAATTCTGCTTTCACCCTGCTCCTTCATTACCCACGTTTCTGATGCATATTTCAATATTGGTAAATAGTATGTCTTGTAGGTCACTCCTTTACACTTGCTTGGCACATCCCTGCTACAAATTATAATTATCACACTTCTGAGCAACATAACTATTTTGATTATTATATGGTGAACTATTGGTGGAAAAAGTTTATATTTAATTACAAAACAACATATTTAAGTGGCATGAAAAAATTTAAATTATATGTCGGGCAGAGGGATGTGGAGGGGAGGGACTACACTTGATTTTACCCTACCTAGACCATTTCCCCCTATCATCTACACTGGTTCTCAGTCCAGGGCCACATAATTTCAAGAACCACAAATTTATACTTATGTAAAAAAGAGTAAATACAAATAAAAAAAAGCCAGCAATGTAGAATATAAAAAATTAGAGAAAAATATTAATAAAAAAGCAAATGAAAAATGTTTGTTTATAAATATGCATTTTTGACTTCATTGCAAAGTATGGCTCTGAAATAAGTGATCGAATTGGCATTTAGATAGGTATTGAACTATTTTGATAAGTAATGTCGATATATTATTGACATTATTATTAGTAATGATATAATTTGGATAAGTATGGTAACTAGTTATCAAGCTTATCATTGCTATTAACATTAGAGTTTATATTTTTAGCAAGCACACTCTCTTATAAATGGTGTCCTTAAAAAGTGCATATTTGACCATGTTTTTCACCTAAATCTAAATATATGTGATTGAAGTGAAGTAAAATGAATTGTAGGGAAGAAAATGGTATAGATTAAACATTTCTTATCACGATCCATAGCCAAATTTCAAATTATACCCAAGAAGTAATTAAAGGATTAAATTCAATAGTTGTAATTAGAATTCAAAGAATTCAAACTTGGGTTTAAACGCCAACAGGAAGTTGCATTTGTCATTAGGCTTTACCAATGGATTGATCCTTTTATTTTAAATATTTTAACCAAGACTATTTTATCTGAGATTTAAATCAAATACCTTGTTGTACAGATTAATGAATATAAATAGGAGATAAGGAACAGTTACTATAGAAAAACCTTAAAAAATCTGAATGTTTCTAAAGATTTACAAATTCCTACTGGAACACCTTTTTATTTTTTTCAAGATTTCTGCTTTTCACTTCTCACCATTGAATGTTATGACAAAAAGGAAAGAATCAGAAGGATGAATTACACAAGTCAACAGCTGGTTGTGAAAGATAAAGAGATGACACAAGTTTTTATTTTTATTAGTGACATTTAACAAATATTTTCTGAACAAATGTATTATATTACTACAAGGCACGCGATTAATTTTGTTCTCAAACACACACATCAGCAAGTCCTCGGTGGTAAATTCATCATTGGGAAAGGGAAAGTGCCAATTTCTTAACATTTTTTTTTGTCATGCTGAAAATCATACCTAGAGTCTGTATGACAAAGTTAGTCAAGCTAGCTTAGGTTGGCAACAAATGTGGCCCTTTTTGTTTGGTCAGCATCATCTAGCACAATCTTCTTAGACATGTCCAAATTGGCATTTACAAGTGTCTGACTACAAAGTGAGCCTTTTATTGGGCAATAAAGTTTATCATAATCCTAACAAGAACATAGAACTTATCTTTAAAAACAAATTCATAACTTATAAAGCTTAGATGCTGGACATGAAATAGGTAAGAGCCAATGAGGGGAGAGGAAAGAGATGGTTACTATAGTATTCAAATTGATAAAAAAGGGATATATATATAAAGTAAATACATAATACAATCAAATAAAAGGCAATATATTTACTTTAAGTAACTATAGAAACCCAAAATTTCAAAATACGATAGTTTGACCAATAATTATCAACCTATACTACATTCAACTAAATTACATTTTAACTAAAAATTACATAACCACAGGGGTAGTATTAGAGTCTACATGAAGTTGTACATGTTGTTACCTGGTATGCACTCAAGAGTGCCAGGCGATGGTGGTAGCTTACGCACTGTAGCATAGTACTGCTCTCTTCTAGCCAAATTATGTTTATTATCTTGATTAGCATTGGCTTGCACGTCTTCAAGACTTTGATGGGGAGAAGGCTCTCTTGACTCTGAGCAAATCATATTCAAAATAAAGAATATTTCATGAACAAGTAATCATAAATTGCTTTTGTAAAACTCCAATCAATATCAAGATAGAGAGGAGGGGCTTGTGCTTCAAACATGTTGGTTGAACACCATTGAAGTTCAAAATGAAGCTTTCATATGGTGAAAAAGCAAGCAAGGTGTTGGGGCAACCAAAGTCAAAGTCAAACATGCTTTAATTTTATTAACAATATTATAATATTACTATATATTTTTAAAATATTCAAAATATACTGAAAACACTATAATTGTGACTGTCCCTAGTGTAATTGTGTATATTCTTTCATTGTTATAGTTTTCTTAAGTAAGAGTAAAAATTGACAACGTGTGGATAGTATTGCCAGAGCGCCAATTCATGCATTCTTAGGTAGCCGCCATTATGCCTGTTAGATAATGGTGAATGGGCACTCTGTTCAGTAAAGTGTTGAAAATTAGGTTAACCTGAAATAGTCACTGTATGCTGACTGAATTAATATGAATAAAAAAAACAAGTGGAAGGTGACCTCCTTCAGGTTGATAGACATTAAAGTTTTTGGTAGAGAGCACCAGTATTTTACAGTCACCAAGTTGGTTTCAGTCTGTTATACGATTTATTTGTACACTTTGAGTGAGTAAGCGTGTAATTATACAGAGAGTCTCCTGGGCCATGACGCACACGTGAGCCCAGGCCATTTCAGAACACAGCAGTTTTCTACCAAGTGAGCATCAAAGTCAGGATTTTGTAAGTTTTGCATCAGAGTTACTGGCAAAACAATCAATACAACCTTATGTTTCAATATTTTTGATTGGTGTTAAGAACTACATCACATCTTCAATAGTCATACCTTAGTAAACTTACACTTTTCTAATAAATGACTAAAAAGAAACACACACACTTTCTTGGCATTACCTAACCCAACTACTAAAGCCATTCCTGACAAATTTACCCATGGGTTGCATGGGTAGCGACATTATTAAAGTAAATTGATGGCAAATTTAAATTCACTGAAGAATTGTATCATCATCATCATTCGAAGTTTCTGTCTCTGCGGGTCTTCTGGCACATCCTATTCCATTCCTGTCAATCTTTCCAAACTTCTCCCTCAGCCATGCGTCTCCAGTTTGCTCCTTCACCCTCCATGTCTTTCCGCGCTTGGTCCAGCCATCTTGTCTGTGGTCTTCCAATAGGCCTTCTACCCTTCTTCTTGTTCTGTAAGGCTTTCTTAGGTATTCTCTCCTCCTTTCTCATCACATGACCTAACCACAGCAACCTTTTCCTCTTCAGTGTCTCTTCTAATGATATTACTTTTAAACCATCCCTAATTTTTTGTTCCGTATCCTGTTTCTTCTTGTTACATTCTAAATGCCTCTTAGGAACCTCATCTCTGCTGCCTGCAATCTACTTAAATCCCTCTTCGTTCATGTCCAGGTTTCAGGTGAATATTGGATGATAATATGCCTTATATAACAAAGTCTTGGGTTCTTTTCCTATATTACATCGCCAGATTATATCCTTAACTACATGGTAGAATTCATCACTCTTCCATATCTTTTGTCCTATTTCCTCCTGGATCTTACCGTTTGCAGTAATATTACTTCCTGGATAGCAGGAATCCTCCACCTTTTCTAGTTCCTTTCCATTGATTGTTACTTTCTTTGCTGGGTTTGTGTTTCAAGCCCCCTTCATTATCTTGCTCTTTTCCACAAGAATTGTATATTTTATTTTATTTGACTATGACACCTTTCACAATAATAATTTATTCTATGAAGAAAAATGAGGTATTTTATGTTTAATCTTTAATCGCTGTAAGAACTTATTACCAAATGTAAAATTATTTCAATTACCTTTTTATCTTCCCTCCCCCCACCCTCTGTACCACACATAAAATAAATTACTTCTCAAAGAATTAATTTGAAAATAATAGACATTCAACATACTATTTAATACCTGCTAAAGTGTCCATATTGTCTAAGGTGTCACTCTCGTGTTAGGCTAGACTACTGATGACAGGGAGATCTGGGTTCAAATCCCGGTCAGGTGTACTGAGGGTGTTTTTTTCTCCAAATTGGTTCTCCACTCTCCCTCCATGCAAATTCATCTATGCTTCCTCCAAATTCAACCTTCCTTATCCCTAACTCATAAGCGTAATTAGTACCTACATACGCATATAGCATGAACAAATAGTAAGACATGTTGCTAAAAATAAATAAAAATAAAACAAACTATTTAATCTTATTTTTCCTTTATTTAGCTGTATTGGTTAAATATTTTAAAGTTTAACTAAACTTAATCTAGACTTACTTTTTTTTACACAAAAGCATATTCCCAAGAAACCAAGAGCAATAATCAAAGAAGAAAGTAGGCAAAGAAGAACAATCTTAACATCTTTATGAAGAGGAGCTCGTCCATCATTTTGAGTTACAACGTGGCTAGGACTCACAGTACCTAGGAAATATAAACAAATTGAAAATATGTCAGAGAAAACATTTATCTCTAATAGTAACAACTAAAATTGGATACTTTCAAAATACATAATGGGTTGAAAAAAGGAGATGCACTTTTACCATTACTTTTTAATCTAGGCTTAGAGAGGTAACGGTTGACATTAAATTGTACAATTCAGTTATTAGGATAAGCAGATTTAGCTTTGTTGGGAAATAGTAAGTAAGCAGTTTTAAGAAATACAGAAATTTTACTAGAGGCTAGTAAGGAAATAGGTTTAGAGGTGAACGCTGAAAATACTAAGTATATGATCATATGAATAACACAATTTGGGGTCGATAATTTATAGATTACTGCAAACAACATATCATTTGACAGGATTAATGAGTTCAAATATTTAGGAACAATTTTAACTAGCAATAGCAATATTAGATTGAAAGTTAGGAAAATAATAGTTGGGAAATGCATGCTATTACTCTGTCAGTAAGTTGTAGACATCTTGCTTGGTTTCAAGAAATGTAAAACTCAGAATATACACAACAATAGTTTTACCGGTTGTTCTCTATGTGTGTGAAACGTGGTCTCTTACTTTACATGAAAAAAAAAAGTTGTTCGAAAACAAGGTGCTTAGGAAGATATTTGGTCCCAAAAGGTATGAGTTTACTGGGGAGTGGAGGAGGTTACATAATGATGAGTTACACTGTACTCATCACAAGACATTGTTGGAATAATCAGGTCTCATATATTGCGGTGGGCAGAACATTCAGCACAAATGGGAGATTCTAGAACCTTGTTCAGAGTACTGAATGGTAAACCCAATGGGAAGAGACTATTGGGAAGACTTAGATGCAGATGGGAGAATAACATTATAATGGACCTGAAAGAGATAGGGTGTAATGAGGTGGACGGAATAGAACTGGCTCAAGAAAGGGATAGGGTTTAATGAGGGGGACTGGATAGCCATAGCTCATGATAGGAATAGGGTGTAATGAGGTGGACTGGACAGCATTAGCTCAAGAAAGGGATAGGGTGTAATGAGGTGGATGGGATAAAACTATCCCAAGATAGGTATAGGATGTAATGAGGTGGACTGGATAGAACTATCTCAAAATAGAGGTAGGGTGTAATGAGGTAGACTGGATAGAGCTATCTTACGATAGAGATAGGTGGTGTACTTTTATGAGTACTGCAATTAACATTCAAGTTCCTATTATAATATAGTAAGTAAGTAAAACTAAAATTGCTGACATCCAATATAACAATGGCCTATTTACTACTAAAATACATTTCTTGAACATAAACTGTTTTTAAAATTAGTACCAGTATTTACTACTAAAATACATTTCTTGAACATAAACTGTTTTTAAAATTAGTACCGGTATTCTATTAATATAATATTAGTATGGTACATCACTTACTTCTGCACTTACTATCCTACTACTACAAGCACTACTACCACCACCACCACCACCACCACCACCACCACCACCACCACCACCACCACCANATGAATATAAATTAATTAAAATTAAGTGAAGTGATAGCTCCAAAATTAATATACTAGGTATCTACTGATCATCAAAGTGGAATAAGTACACTTTTATTCAGAATATTAGTGACATAATTAAATTAGTTCCATTAAATGAACAAATAGTTTTGGTAAGTGATATAAATGTAAACATATTAGATGCAAATGACAATCACAATAGGAAGTTAAAACAATATGCTTGATGCTCATGGCTTATAATCTACCATTAATAAAATTACAAGGGAATGAATATTGGAAAGCTAGGTGGTTAAATGGTGCCTGTATCACATATATATTCGAACAACCAGACAAATAACAAGCAGTATAATAAAGACTAAAATTACTTATCATTTTATAGTAGCATTAGAAAATGAATCCAACCAAAATATTTATTTTTATAGCAATACTAACCATAGGTCTATTTTATTGGATAAAGTTGATGAGAATTTAGTTAAAATTAAACTTGAAAACATCAATTGGGATGAGTTACAAAATAAATAAAATGTTGAATCATTACATGCAAACATTGCTGAGATATTAAATGGCATATATGATAGCTCCAAATATAAATACAATCTTATTGGAAAACGCATTCTAAAGATATGGATAACACCAGATTTGGTCGTAGAAATGTGCCACAAAAATAAATAAATTAGGAAGTGGAAAAGTTGCCCATCTGCAAATGCCTGTGAAATAGAGTACCAAAGAAAAAGAAACTTTGTTTATGAATAATTTTAGGAAAAAATAATTATATTATCAAACTGAACTAAACAAAATGAGTAGTAATATTTAAAAAATGTGGTATAAAATAAATTAAATTCTGGGTAGAAAAAGTAAAATGACAATTGATAAAGCAATAAATACACATTTAGGCAAAATTAAGAAAATTGAAAATATTACAAATAATTTTTGTGAAATATTCAAAAACGAAGTCACACAACTACAACATACTTGCAATATGCAACTAGACAAAACAAATGATCGAAACGATTACCAAATTCAATGTATGTTTATAACTAGGGCTATATGTTCCAAAATAAAAGACATTATTGATACACTAGAAATAAATAAAAGCCAGGGAATAGGTAAAATCAAAATTAAAAACTTGAAAACTATCAACAGCCAAATTACCCCGTTGATAACAAAACCAATTAATTTAATTATATAACAGGGTGTAATCCCGCATAAACTTAAAATCGCAATTATTAGACCAATTTATAAAAAAGAGAAGCACTTAGATTATGGAAGTTACAGACCTATAGAAATCAGTCTTAGACAAAATAATGAAAGATGCGTTGCCAACTACTTGATACATTATTTAGATAAATATAAAATAATTGACCAAAGACAATACAGATTCCAAAAAAACAAACAAATGTATGAAAATGCTTTTACATACTTTTACTAATCAAATGATAGAGAAATTAAACGAAAACACACACATAGCTATAGCATTTATATACATGTCAAAAGCGTTTGATGTGTTAGATAAAGATATTTTACTAGAATCATTTTATAAAATTGGTATCAAAGGTAATATTTATGAATGGTTTAAAGCTTACTTAACAAATAGGAAAATAATAGTTAAAATAGATAATATAGAAAGTGAAGAATTGGGTATAAATATTGGAGTACCACAAGGCCACTACTACTCTTGGTCCAATACTATACATAATATATATAAGAACAATGTCAAACTGTATACAGAACTGCGGTATATTTATGTTTGCTGACAACACAATGCTGTATGCGGTGCACAAAAATGTAGATAGGGCTACACAAATATTGCAGGAATACTTTAATAGGATACATAACTGGACTCACGATAATAAATTAATAATCAACATTAAAAAAACGCAAACAATGAATATCATACTACCGCATGTTATAAAGTATAAATTAGATATAAAAGGTCATTACTTAGATTGTTTACATAATATAAAATCGTGTAATTGTCTAACATTTACGCAAGTTGAGACATATAACTATCTTGGACTAATGATTGATTCTCATATGAAATGGAATACTCACATAGACATAATGAGTAGGAAACTAAGGGTGGTAAAGGTTAATATATGTATACTAAACCATATGTTACATTTGATATTCTAAACATAGTGTATCATGCGCTAATAGAATCACATCTAGGCTATGGTATTACTTCCTGGGGAAATACAAGTGACCTTTATTTAAATAAATTAAGAAATATTCGAATTAACGTTCTTAAAATAATGAGTGAAAACAACAAAAGTACCAAAGTCATGAGTTGGGACAGTAAAAAACATGTATAAAATAATAATTCAGTACTACTACTCAGAAAAATATAAAGTAAGACAGGCTCATAGTTACAACACCAGAAAACGACATTACAAAATACCTTTATGTATGAATAAAAACGGAAAACAACACTTGGAAATAATAATGCCAACACTTTTTAACATGATAGCGGATACCCTTTTGGGAATAGATCAAATATCAAATGTAAAAAGAGAAATAATAAAAAATCCCTAATTGGCTCACAGACTTAATGACTACTACTACTACTACTACTACTACTACTACTACTACTACTACTACCCCCACTACTGCTACTACAACAACTACTACCACTACTACTACTACTTATATTTCTACTACTACTACTTACATTTCTACTACTGAGCTAATAATTACTACTGGACTTACCTCCAAGTAAGCTCAAAGTGGTGAACTGATAATTTCCCTCTTTATAGCCTGCTGCATTGTGAGCTTTAATGCGAAGTTTATATGTTGTAGCTGGTTTCAAACCTGATAGTACATACACTCTATTTGGAACTATGTTGTTACTAACTGAAACACAAAATCATAACCACACTTATGTTCAGGTAGTACAATGGGCGAAAACGAAGCTATAATTATAAAGTAATGATAGTTGTCCAGATTACATCCTGAGAACCACATTGAGATGTGAAACCAATTGTATAATATGATAAAATAATACTAGGAGTAAAAAATAGACTAAATTAAAAGAGAATTTTTAAAAATTATTTTTATATCTCAAAAACTAATGAACTTACAATAGAAAATCTTTACAATTATTTTTCAACAACCTAATGGCATCATGGATTTTCAAACTATCTGTGTGTCGCCTTGTTTTGTCAAATTATGTGTGAGCAGCATTTTGGGAGATCACTCCAGTGAACACATCAAATATTCAGCAGAAGCTCATTTTGTATGTTTTGAGTTTTGTGTGGACTAAAGTTTCAAAATATGTTAACTTTATTATATTTAATGTTTAAAAATGAGGTGGCCCAATGGCTAGATAATTTTATAATAAAGGAAATTGATAAAACTAAAGAAAAAGGAAAAATAAACTACTAAGAATAAATTTGATGAAGAAAGCCCACCTAGGGAAAGAGGAAAAATGTGGGAAGAATCCAATGCACAAAGGTGATATCTTCTATAGTAGACAGAAGAAAGGAAGAAGATGTCACCTTTGTGCATTGGATTCTTCCAACATTTTTTCTCTTTCCCTAGGTGAGCTTTCTTCATCAAATTTATTCTTAGTAGTTTATTTTTCCTTTTTCTTTAGTTTTATCAATTTCCTTTATTATAAAATTATTATATTTAATGAAATATGGATCTATCCTTAGAGCAGATTAGTTATAGAAAACTAAGGTTTTTGGTGTTTATTAAACATGTCTGCAACAAAACCCTTCCCAACCATTCAATCATTTAGTTTGATTTGCTGATACAACTATATCTTGCATACATGAAATTGTAGACAGTTGTGTACTACATAATGAACTATAAATGGAAGTACATAAAGTTACCTGCTTTGTATGTGAACTAACTTTCATGTGTTTAAAATGAATCATTATTGAAAGGGATGCTTGCTATTTTTGTATATTGTTGTTCTTCCAGATTAACTTACATAAAAACATTTTTTTTTATCAAGATATAACTAGTCTAATTTCACACTGAACAAGTATTATTAATTAAAGTCTATAAACCAAAAAAATCACATGACTTTCTATTGAACAGTTTTCAAGATCATTATGTTGATATGACAACATTCTGCACAAATGTGATTTAACAAGAGAAAGCTACTTCAGTGGCCACATGGTCTAAGGCGTCACTCTCGCAGTAGTCTAGACTGCCGATGACGAGGAGATCGTGGTTTGATCCTGATCAAGTGTACTGAGGGTGATTTTCCCTAAATGATTTCTCACTCTCTCCCCACAAAATGCGAATACACTTCCTCTTCCCTAACCCATTAGCGTAATTAGTACATAGGCGTGTAACCCGAACGGACAGTAATACTCGGTGATAAAAAAAACAAGAGATAGTATCACATCTGCAATGTACAGATCAATATTTCTCATTACTTGTACTTTTACCCATATTCATAAAATGTTACTATAAAACTGTTTAAATACTTTAGAGATACAATTATTGTTTTTATATATATTATTTTTTGTTACGTGTATCACATTTTACAATAGCTGAGCTTTTTACCCGAAACATTCCCATCACAGTTTTCACCTAGAAATGAACCCTCTACTATAAACTGCTTAGATTGTTCTAGATTACATAAAAAGCATAATGCTATATTTATAACTTAAATTATTCAGGAAAAGAACATACCAACTTACAAATGAAACAAATAGTGTTGATTTGATTTAAGTTTTGTACTCACCAACAAGCCAATTATCTACTTCCATCAGTCTAGGAGCATATTCAACGACATAATAAAGCATCGGACATCCTCCATCAGGCCAAATGGACAAGCGCAGAGCTACACTACTGCTGTTTAACAACAGAAGATCTGCTGGAGCAGGAAGGAGTGGCAGACCTCCTCGTGTCCTTACATCAAGGGTTTTACTCGGAGAACCACTACCAACTCGATTATAGGCAGTGACATACACGTGGTACAGGGTTCCACATCGTAGATTGGCCAACACATGTGTGCTTCGAGTACCGTCCAAACGAGCTTCCTCCCATTCTCCGTGTTCTAGCTTGTAGTGAAGTACGAATCCCCGAATGGGACTTCCTCCATCATCCCCAAGCTTCCACTGAAGCTGAAGTGTATGTTGGGTGCTTTCAGTCATTAGCAGAAGTGGTGTTCCTGGGGGAACTAGAACATAAACATACTTATCAGAGCCTAGAGATTTTTAATTGTTTCATTTAACACCAAGATTGGTAACAGGTTTATTTAAGATGTAGTGATGGGAAAGGTAGTTTAATGTGAATGCACCTCCATATTCGCATGGAGTGGGGATCATAAAACCTCAGCGATAAATCACATTTGAAAAACCATCCTTGCTGTATCTGGACAAAATATAAACCTCGACTTATCGTCACCAGCATTCCTGTATCTTGTTAGACTGTGCGACCCACTGATATGGGTCTATTTGGGATATAGCATGTGTTATATTTGTAACATCTGTCAAAATTACAATAATAAGAACATTACTATTGTCTATAAAAATTATAATAATTGTTAATGTGACTCACCACTGCCTGTTGTTTACAAAGTATCCCACCCTACATAACCTTCAATAACACAGGATGATCAAAACCACGCCCGACTTCTATCAACTAACCCAGCCAACTGAGCAAGTCCCATGGATCCTGGAATAGTTCCGGCCTCATCCGCTGCCACACCTGCCAGAGACTCGAATAGACTACTACCTCCTAGAAACATGTGGATCAATCTAGAACCATCTTCTCGGAGGTTCTTGGGTAGGATAGAAGACAGACCAGGGTGCATCAAGCGTCTGTCACATATCTGTCCAATTGTTTTTTTTCTCCTCCCCTCCCCTTTTCCTATCTTTCACGCTTCGGTCTGAGCTGTAGAAGGAATACTTACCGCTGGATTTACCTTGGAAAATTACTCTTGGTTGGATTTTCATTGAGGACGCTTCCTGTCTAGTAAAATGTAAGCATTAAAATTATTTTTTGGCCTCTCCTTTCAAAATTATTGTTTCGACATGTAGGTGTATTGTTTAATCATTTGTCTCAAAATTCTTGCTTTGTACAAATATTATAAATTTATTCTTTTTGAACATATATATTTATGTTGGTAAAAATAATTGTTTTGCTGAATGAATTTAGAGTTTATATCTAGAAAACGTTATCACACAAATTACTGTCCAAATCAACTTTTAAAATATCAGGTTTAAGTATATTGATATAGAAAGAAATGAAACTTAATGTTAAATTATTAAAATCCAATTTTTGGCTAGGTTTCATGTCTACAAATATTATTGTTATAGTTAAATTTTGGAAATATGGGTAATTTTTTATTGCCCCACACAGGGATAAGATAACATGGTAAAGATAGTAACCATGCATTTCTAATTTTATAGTTTGCGTGATTATTGGGCCCTTCTTAAAGTATACAGTATGTAATGACGTATTTTAAAATGAATGTTATATACATAGTGCTTTGTTTTCATAATAGATTTATTCTGGAATAATTTAAGATTCATACATAGATCAGAAATATTGTCTCTTAATAATTAACGATTTTGTCCTTATGCTGTAGAGCTTTAAGTATTGGAATATAGTTAAAAAAATTGCACGTAAAAAGTAAACTTGCTCCATTTGTTATTGAATGAATAATTCTTTAAGAAATGAAATAATAATATTCATCTCACTTTAGCATATTCTTCTGATGCTGCTTACATGTTGAAAAGTGTAAATTAGCTGTACATTCTTGTATGAGAATCATAGGTCCTTATGACTCTACTTACAAAAGAGCTAGTAAGTTGCAAGTTTTGCTGTTATTTTTGAAGTAATCGCATTTTGGGGTCAGAGAGTCAGTTGGACTCGATATTTAATATTATTGCAAGTTTGCTATTTTTGTTATGAAGTTATTGCATTTTTTTATTATAGAATCGTTTAGACTCTATAGCACATCAATAGATTAGTGTGTTTTATGAAAACAGGAATTGTTTGATATTCTACATTATATATAATATGTAAATAAATATAATATTTTAGTATAAGAGATGCTGTATACATCATTGTTAAATTCGGTTTGTTGATTAAATCTGAACATATATTTATATCCTTTTTTTAAAATTATATTATTCTACTAAATAAATACCTAATAAACTACTTAAAAAGGACTTCTCTGTTATGTTACCTTCCTGCCCAGAGCAGCTAACATTGTTGTTCCTTTATGGATGCTCTTTACTAAATAATGTATAATTATATTTTGGCAACTTTGGTGTTTTATGCGAAGGGATCCAGCTGGATAAAGTTATCATTTATATATTTTTTTGTGTATTGTTCATATGGATCACTTGCTTTTTTTTTTTTAAT
>CABEEJ010002017.1:102270-123464 GCA_901482245.1 Timema douglasi
TTTTTTTTTTTTAATGTTGAAATATTGCACGTCTTTCCCTTTTTTCCTTAAGGAGGAAGGACAGGTGCATATTCAAGGGAGATTATCAGTCGATTAATAATGGAATCATTAAAAACAGGTTGATGTTTTAAAAATCGTTAGGGACTATTAATGAAAATAGTTAACATAAGATAAATGTTCTACACAGTATTACTATCCTAAACATATGATAGTGTCGTGGAGTGTTTCAAGGGTATGCATGCTTCTTTTTAAACTGTACTTGTGATGTGTTATTTGATTTTTTTTTTTATAAGTTTACTTGTGATTTGTTATTCTCCCTTAGTTCTATTTGACTAATCATAAATTAATTGATCTACTCCACACACTTCACAAGGAAATGTGTTCAGTGATGACCAAGGAGTGTTCTACTGAGGAATGAGAACAATTCAAAAGGATAGCTTAAATTATCTGTACTAACCCTGGAAACACTCCACATTACATCCCATTGTATACAGACCTTGAACCCGAAGATGATAAGTGATCACATCTTTGCCATATTCATTCCACACCACACAGGTGTATTCCCCTTGATCAGAGCGTTGCACTGTGCTAAGCAGAAGAGAACCATCAGGAGCAATGTTTAGTCGTGGTTGCTGATTTAATGGAGAATCTCCTACCAACCATTGGCGTTTAAGCTCTTGGATTCCAACAGCACGACATGGAAGTCTCACATCACTCTTCCAAGCTGCAAGCTGAGCTCCGCCAAATGACACGATGCTTGCTTTCACTAGAACAAAATTGTTTGAATGCAAAAGTGATTATGTGTTTAACATAATTATTAAGTACAGCATTAATACTAGCCCTCTATGTGAATATATTCTGATTGGGTATTTAAATTATTTTATGAAATTAAAGACTCATTTTCATTTAGACACACTGCACTACCATTCTCGATAATTAGTTTTTGTGCAAATATTTTTGCCCAAATTATTTTATTTAGTGACTTTTTAACTTAAATACTACTAGTAATAGCATGCATTTCCCGACTGTATTCATTCAATAATTTCCATTTCCAATATCGTGATTACTAGTTAAAATTGTTCCTTTTTTTTTTTAGCATCATATCTTACTACATGTTCGGGCTATACACCAATTGTTCCTAAATATCTACACATATATACTAATTACGCTAATGTATTAAGTATGAGGAAGGTTGAACTTAGAGGAAGTGTACCCGCATATAAGTATAGGAAGATAATAATAAACCCTCTAGGAAAATCACCCCCAGTACACCCTACTAGAATTCTAACCCTGATCTTCCCATCATCGGTAGTCCAGTCTATTTTTAGCATGAAGCCTTAAATCATGCGGCCACCAAAGTGGTTCAAATAAAATTAAAACATAGTCTTAGCATGTCAAGCCATTGTTTGTCTAATCACATTTCAAGGATGCAGGTCGACTTTTAGCTTTATATTTACCTTTGGAAGAAGGAGTGAGGGATACAACTGGTGAGCTCTGCCCTTCACCCACTTTAGTGAAGGCCGTAACCCAAAATTCATAGAAAAGCCTCTTTTTGAGCCCAGGCAGTTGATACTGAAGATGTGATGGTGAGTGGTGAGAAATGGAACGAACGTCTACTTGTCTGCCCCCGTCGACCACGCGGATATGTACGCTGTACCTGAGGATGACACCATTTGGGTGGGTGGGTGTCAACCATGTCACTAGAGCAGTCTCTGGATCTTGAAGCACTGCTTTTATTCCCGCCGGAGGTCCTGGTACTAGAAAAAAATACAAACAATTATTGTGAAACGTTATTTAGACACAACAGGAATACAAACCAAATATAAATCTATACTTTGAACATCCACATCTGTGGTCACATGGTCTAACATGCCACTCTAATGTTATACTGGATTACCAGTTCAGTAGTGGATTTAAGTTTGAGGACGCCCTAGGCCCGAGACGATATGGCGCCCTTTTTTTTTTGTAACCGTATATATATATATATATATATAAACATATATATACATATATGTGTGTGTGTGTATAAAATAATGAAAATAATAACAATAATGATAAGAAATCTAATTCAGGTATAAATTAAACATTTATTTTTTTAACATAACAATTAAATATAGAATTAATAATAAATTGCTTGTAATTAAAATATAAATTATTTCAATTAAAAATTTTGGCGCCCATCAAAATTTGCCGCCCTAGGCCCGGGCCTCACGGGCCTAAGCCTAAATCCGCTACTGTACCAGTTATGTGGCGATTGGAACTATAATCATGGGCGGGTATGTATATATTGCTTTAAATCTGTAAATGCTGTAAATAGCACTAACATGTGATGATGAGTGATTGTATTTCAATTCAAACGACAAAAAATCCAAGCTTAGCTGAACAATTTGGTTCTAGTATATAGGAGTGGAGAGATTCACCTTTTTACCTGGGTACAAATTGTTGGACCCAATTTTACAAAGAAATAGTAATGATACTAAGAGAATATTGTAGATTTGTGCAAAACTTTAAAAAAAAGTGGGGGCTTCAACAGTTATGAAATTTCGCCAATATTGACAACCAAAATATACATGTTCATTTTTTAAATTTGTGTTGTTATTATTTATATGGCAATAATTTGTATATTGATTGAATAGCATGTTATTAAATTACTGTAATTTATCAATTTTTGTTCAAAGCTGATAATTTTCCAGCTAAACCTTTTAATATAATGTTTCTAAAGTTATATAAATACACACAATATACTTTATTTTTCAAAATAAAACCATTTTTAAATAATATTCAAACATTGATTTGGCTTTAGGAATTTTTCATTTGTTCGGTGTGGCTTTGAATGAAAAAAAAAATGGACGTTTCACACCCCTAAAATATAGGTTTAATTTCTAACCCATGATTACATCAACACACAACTAACAAACTATCCTTACCTAGTACACCACACCTAATGCTACACATCCTAACCTACTGCCACAGGAATTTCGCTTTATAAATATGTGAGGATTAGCCCAAACACAAATAGGTGATTTTAATTCAGAAGTGGTGGAAAGGGGAGGGGGGCACTGCCCCCTTGATAGAAGCAAGGGGGAGTAAAGCAAGGCTTTGCCCGCCTTTCTGACTTGTACTATACAGATCCCAGTGTGGGCCTACATAAATTATGGAGAATCAAATAATCTTTTATATTTCAATTGTTTTTATACCAAAGCTAAGACAATTTGAATGAAGCCATAGCTAAATCATTGTAGTTTAAATAACGCGCTGACTCCTAGATGGCACGTTCACCATGCAGAATTCTACAATGAAACTTTATCCCGTCAAAATCACAGTGATGAGCATGTGCCAAGCAGTTGGTTACAGACCTCTCAGAGTATGGTATCATTTTATTCGGTGTGATTGTGTGTTGGTTAACTTGGTTTTTAACATAAAGCGAACGGCAAACTATGAAGTATATGTGAGAGAAGAGCTTTTGCTTATGGTATTATAATTATTACCATATTATGCTTGATTGAATTTACATCGACCCGTAAAGACTATCAGATTTTATTTACGTGTATGTTTTATTGTTTATGTCCACCTGTCCTATTCTGTCACATGCTAGACGGGTTAATGTTCTTGAGACCGATTCAATTTATGATGTTCGTTAGACACATACCAACCAAAATATTTAACGGCCATAGTGGCTTGGTCGATCGCTTCAAATAATGTGTTGTATATTCAACTACAGAACTTTCTGTCATGCCTAGGTTGTTTTATTAATTGTTAAGTTTATTAGCACATAGGCTATTAATGGCTTAAACTAATGGGATAGGGATGAGGAGGGCAGTTATTGATAGGGATGAGGAGGGCAGTTAGTAGGAAGGGAACTCGCATTTTCGTGGAGGTTGTTGAGTGAAGATGAAAAAATTGCAGTAATAAATAACTTTTGGAAAACTACCCTCAGTTCCCCCAGCTGAAATTCGAAACTCTACTTCCTAATCAAAGGTTAACAAAGGATTGTGAGCCAATGACTCTACCCCTAGACCACCGCTGCGGGTGAGTAAATTCTTAGGCTGATATACTCTAATAATTTTAAAATATTTATATGAAAATCTCTAACTTTGGTGAAATTTTCTTGGTTTATCCATTCCCAAATTTACATACTCATATTTTGTAAGAGATCTGTTGTACCAGATTTAGGTTTGAATGAAATCCTGTTTTGTAAGATATCTCGGCATCTGCATAGATTGAAATACTTTTTTTTTCTAATCGAGTATCAAATTGCTTTTCTAGGGAATTGAATTACTTGGAAAAAGAACCACACAATGTTTGTTCAGAATATAGGCCCTAATTGTACTCCTGGAACTTTAAACTAAATACAAAATAAAAGCTAGCAACATTTTCTTTAAAATAAACACCATAAATTGATGACAACTTTGGTTGATCTTGCTTCAGACATTTTTCAGCTATTTTTATTATGTTATTAATGAAAATTTGTTATTGGTCTATTAAATATCATGTGATCATTAATCTTGAGAAAACATGGGCACTATTTAATAATTCTCAAGACATTACATAGACAGAATAGGAATATAAATTTTTAACAATACCACCTATGAGTGCAGATTTTGCCTTATATCTTTGCATATGATTGTATCTTAGTTTTATATGAGGAAATGAGGGAAAATAATTTTTTTTATCCTACCATCCTCCTTAGTCTGGCAATATGCTCGCGTTGACTTGACACCATCTCCAACTCTCGTGAAGGCCAACAGTTCTATACTGTAATTTGTGAACTTCAGTAGGCCATGCAATACTGTTTTCAGTGCTGTGGTCATCTTGGTTCGGGGTTCAGCAATATCTGTAATCAGTTACTGTAAATTACTTCTAAATAATTCAACTTAAATGAGGACAGTACTAAATAGTTTTTTTTACTCAAACGTTGAAATTATTAATAAATACCAAACTATTCTCTAACATATGTTATCACTGAACCTAATACTCATAATATTTATTTATATGAATTTGTGGAAAAAAACAAACTTTTAGTTGAAAACTAGGTCAATCCTAGAAACACATTTTATAATTACATCTAAATACTTTAAATAGCAGAGTTTCAATTGTACATATATTAACACAATAGAACCTCGTTAATCCAAAAAAATTGGGATCGAAGCTAGTTCGGATTAACAAAAATTTGGTTTAAGCTGGAGAATACGGAAGGGTTTATGAGAAGACAGAGTATTTTCAGAAATTTTAAATAACAGTTGAGTTTTATAAAAATTTACATTCATTGGACTGATGTATAACAAAAAACATCTACTTCGATTTTAAATTTGACAGTATATTTTTTTCGAGTACTGTAATTATTTTTAGTTACAGGAAAACAAATTGTGTTGACTATAACATGTAAATATTAAGTATTTATTATCACTGTTTCTTTTGATACTCTTTTAAACTTTGAGGTTATTGCCAAATCAAATAAACTTCATTTCATTAATTTTGTTTTTCCTCCTGTTTTCTGAAAAGTGTATTAGAATGATCTGTAATTTCAGACTATCAAGGTTTGACCTAACAATGTTTTATTGTTGTAGAGTATGACATCACTCTACCATCACCGTACACTCTTAGACTCTGAGCCTACTGTGTGCAACGCTAGAGGTCAGGTCACACAGTTTTGCTCTCCGGCTTCCACATGGTTGGGACCAGAGTTCTAAACCAAACTTTGATTTCGTTGGTTGAACATGATAGTTCACCAGACTGACATATCATGGGTCAATCTTCTATATTCATTATGCTGTGTAAGCCTGCACTCCAGTTTGTTTGACCAAAACCAACTTACTCATTACTGTGTCGTCAATAAATGGGTCCAAAATTACTTCAAGTGTTGTTTTTTAACCAACATTATAAATAATGCTTTCAAACATGAACACCAAAAGGGGTTTCACTGTACATATTTTTGGGGTTTGGGGGGAAGTGGGGTGGGGATAGTTTTATACAGTCAACTCTCGATTTTACGACCCCGGGAATAGCGTCCCTCTCGAAGTAACGACCCTTTTTTGAGGAACTGTGAAAAATGTGGGAAAAAAGGTTGAAAAGTTTAAGGAAATCGGCTGTAAAATGTGTTTGTTGCATTTATTTAGGTCGCTGCGTTGCAATTATCTTTGTGAACGCTGTATTACTAGTAACTGGGGTGGGTCAGGTATAAAAAAAGACACCACCTCATCAATGCCAGCCAATATCACTTGACTCTGTCCACCCCCTCCCACAAGCAAGACAATGTTTCCCCGCGCGCGACTGCCGCTACATCACGCGCCAGGCTTGCTTTTGCCATTGTTATTTCGATTCTCGATTTGGTTACTATTTTGGTTTGATTTTGTGAACAATTTTTGACGACCCATGCTATTGTTTAACATTGTTATTTTGATTTGGTTACGTTTTTGGTTGGATTTTGTGAACGATTTTTGATGACCCACGCTATTTTTTTTTATTTGATACGAACTTATAATTTTGACGAAATGAGTGAAAGGAGTACCTTCTTCAAGAAATAGGTAGGTTTTATTTTATTTACTTTTTCACGTATTGTCTAAGAAATGCAATTTTTTCGTATAAAGGTCAGGGATGGAACAAAATCTGTTAAAATTACAATAACGACCCCTTCGAAATAACGACCCTTTTCCAGGGAACCGTGAAAGTTCGCAGAATCGAGAGTTGACTGTAATTTGTAACGAAAATTTTACATTTGCATGACTGAAAATCAACACATACTAATGTGCTGTAGAAGTGTAGATCATAGCACCCGATTGTCATTTAGTCACACTGCAACCTTAATGAATTCTCTAACAATATTTAATAATTAACAGCATTATTGAATATGTATATCTTTATCATTCTATTGATCATATATATATATATATATATATATAGATTTATCATTCTATTAATAGTATAGTAATAAACACACACACACAAAATGAAACATAAATAAATACATAATTATAGTTCCAATATGCTTTATAATCCAAGACCTACTGAATTACGTTTTGACTTCTAGTCTTAAGTTGTTCTAAAAATTACAACCTACCTATCACTTCAAACTGAAAATATCATCTCTCATATTTACTGATTGAAAACAATTAAAGTTCTAATCATTGAGATAAAGGGAGATTCCTGTTCAGTTGTTGAATGGAACTAGATGTGAAAACATGGAGATCAGTAACATTTGTGTATTAAGATGTCATTGTATACATATATTTAGCATTTCATGAATGGTGTGAGACATATTTTTTCACCCCAAAATTTTTTTTAGATGAGATATAAAGATTTATTGGCATATATGCCAAATGTGATGTACACAAAATATTCAGAATACAATTATACTAATGAGAATTTTTTTTAAAATTACTACTAAACAATTTTAAATATGCTAATTTAAATATAAGGCAAAATATATACATATTTAAGTAAAATCCATTAGAAATCAATCTGTGGATGAGTATTTCTCAAACTACATGTATTTGTCATTTTCAGTATTAAATTCATATGAGTGGGTAACAATCATTCACAGATTGGCAACCCTTTTATCACGGTCAAACGGTCGAGCTCGCGGAAATTTTCAGTCTTATGAAAACTATATCGTCATTAAAATTCGATCTTTATAACTTAAAAACCCATAAATATATCAAGTACTTTCAAATAATATTTTATTATGACCAAATCATAGTCAGTAATGTTAGAAAATGAAGTACCGGTAGTTTAATATGAAATTAAACCTTTTATCAGTACTCATTAGGGAGGAGTGTGAAACGCACAATGCAACCTTCTAAAAGAGGAAACAAAAAAAACACAAAAGGGAGAGTAAGGTAAATTTGTAAAGGATGAAAGGACACTTTGATAGAAACGTGTAAAGAATAACACTAAGGATAACACAGGAAAAGGACATTGGTTGTGAATATATAATATATTCATAACCAAATTAAACCTTTTTTCAATCTATATTTTTTTCTATAAAGGTGGGAACAAAAGCATTTGAGGAAAGATTGAATTTAATGATTTAAGGATGTATAAAAACAGCTTAAGTAGAGTGGAGAAACAATATTGTGATCACAGGAACTTTAATAAGTTGGTAAGTCAATCAGGCCTCAAAAAGTTTGCCGGACCTTGAATTATACCATTAATTTTTTATTAACTCTACTATTAATTTGTACAAACCTAATACTAAACTAGAGGAACAGATGATTCAAAACTAAACCATTGCCTTTCTAATAGCTTTTTATTACTAACCCTGTGCAAATATGGAATATTTTGGGACATTGGGTTCAACAAAGAGCTTTAACATGGTAACTTAAGTGTGTGTTTGTTAATAAAATGGTGTGCTCATAATCTAAATCAAACTATTATAATGGTTTAAGATAGGATTAAAGCAGGCATTCAAATAATAAACTATTATACTTTTAAATGTGAGACACAAATTGTCCCAATACAGTTATATTGTGCATCACATCCAGTGTAAATATGTTGTCCGAACAACATTACAATACAGTAGTTTCAATGGTTGGACGTAGGAATACATCTGGTAAACATCTTTTTACATAGGAAAAACGATGCATACCAACAAAGCACCACAACTATAAAAAGTAAAAAAAACTCGTCCTTTTTTGTTTTTTAATTATATTCACAAGTATACTCTATTTACCCTGAAAGGGAGCAGTCTCAACTTGACAGACTACATACACTATGACCCTATCTTATGATCTATACTATAGTTCAACAATGTAAGGTTCTGGGTATGGTGAATTTGTTTATATTTATGAAATTAATTTTGTATCGCATCATTTAAAATACATATTACTGTAAGTAGTTTTTACATTTGATACATGTATGTTTACATTTTATCTCTCTTTAGTGTAATTAGAATTTTTGATGATTTGAAAAGGGACTGTTCCCACTAAACTCGAACTATCGAGACAACTGTATACTTTTTTACTTTTTATTTTTACCACCACGTCTTGTTACCCGTTTAGGCTTCATGTGTTAGAGATGAGGAAGTTTGACTGTAGAGGTGGTCTAATCACATTTATATGTAAGGAGAGTAGGAGACCATTTAGAAAAAACCATCCTCAGTACAACTGACCCAGATCTATCCTTGATATCCCCATCATCAGCAGTCTGGTCTATTTTAAGTGTGATGTCTTAGACAAAGTGGCTACCAAAGAGGTTTGCTGTGTGATTAAACAAGTGTCTAGACCCACCATGTTGTTCTGTGGCAGGCACAGGCTCATACAGGAGGCGATAACCCTGTATGACTCCATGGACCAAGGTTTCAGGAGGAGGCTGCCAGCTTACTTGAAGTGATTCCGGTGACAAAGGAGCACAGCGTACATCCCTTGGGGAGGAATCCGGAACTGAAAAATGCAAGGTTTATCTAATTTATGTAAGTTTATGTTAAAAAAAGGCCAATTTACCATATCTGAAGGGTAGGCATAAGGATAGTTATTGAATGTTAAGGTATAAGTTATTGTTTATGTGTAGTAACAAACTTACCATATCTGAGGGGTAAGAATAAGGATAATTATTGAATGTTAAGGTATAAGTTATTGTTTATGTGTGGTAAAACTGTTTTTTCTTTTTAATATATAATAACCACTATCTTGTTTTTTTTCCCTCTTGTTTCTTTTTGTACTGTTGGGAATTAATATGCTGTGAAATTATATAAAATTAAATCTACATCTTGTTATTTAAGTGACTATTTTATTGTTATATTAATCACGCCAAATAGCAGTTTATGAACCCAGTAGAAATAACGGTTAGTGAAAAATGGTGGATGGAATAGTGAATTTGAGGAAGGAGGCATGGAAGAGAGGTTCGATTAACACGTGCTATCCAATCTATAACAAGCATTGAAATGGAGGAAGATAAGTACAGAATACCACTATTTGATGGGAATAATTACGATGATTGGAAGTTTAGATTGAACGTGTTTCTGGATGAGAAGGATGTATTGGATCATTTAGGTAAGCCACTGATGAAATGGCAGTTCCCATTTACTCACGCGGAGGAAGATAACCAAGATGTTAAAGTAACAAAGGATAAGACATTTTTGGAGATCAAGCAAACAAATAAAAAGTGTAAAAGTTTTATTGTGCGGAGAATTCAATATAGCCGGCTGGAACATGTGAACGGAAAACTTACAGCTTACGAGGTATGGCCTAGTTTAAAGAAGAGATTCAAAAAGAAAGGAACCACCAGTAGGATGGTTTTGAATAAGAAACTGCATACTATGAGGTATAAGCCATCTGTTGAAATGTTTAGTGAATACTGTCTCAAGTTTAATAAACTCGTTCGGGAATTGAAGACTGCAGGTGAGCTCTTGGGTGAAGAAGGGATTGTAATAAAGTTCCTATTGACCATGCCTGACGATTTGGAAGGAGGAGTATCAGGTCTGCAAATGCTTGGGGCTGATAAGATGTCTTTGGAGTTTGTTAGACATAGAATCGATGAGGGAGAGATGGCTCGGAATGAAGGGAAAGGAGGAAGAGCTCGTAAAGGGGTTCAACCTATGGCCTTCTCGGGAACCAGGCAAGAAGTAGTGACTCGCACTAAGCCAGGAAACAGTGGATTGTTTGTAAATGTATGTAAGAAGGGCAGGTACCCCTTCAAGTGTCACAATTGTGGATTTCAGGGGCACAAGAGACATGAGTGCTGGAAGCCAGGTGGAGGGATGTACGGAAGAGGGCCAAGAAGAGGTACAAATCTATCAAGAAACTCACACCTTGTTCAAGATGAAGCCAAGAAGAAAAAATGCCCGCATATAGTTTTCTAGTGTCAGTGAATGAGTGTAGTGACACAATGTGATCAAGGTAAAAGTGATACGTGAGTTCTCGACTTGGAAGCCACTGATCATCTTGCAATAAAGAATACTCCTGTAGTGAATTTAAGTAAGATAGATAAACCAATGGCGATTGGAGTTGCTAAATCAAAAGTGTTCCTAGAGGCAAAGGAAATAGGTTATGTATATGCACAAATTCAACTGAATGGTAAGCTCAGAAAACTTTTTATTAAGGATGTGTAACTGGTCAAAAACTTAAAGTATAGCTTAATCTCAGTACCAAAGATAGTCATCAAAGGATATAAGAGTGTGTGTTTGAGAATGGAAAATGTACTGTTTTAAAGGGGCATAATGTAGTTGGAGTAGGAAATAGAGAAGGCAATATGTACAAAATATCTGTGACTATGGTAAATTCTGATGATGAGGTTAATGCATGTATAATTGAAAATAATGCTATGTTGTGGCATGCTATACTAGGCTATATAGGGAATCAGAACCTGTATAAGTTGTCAAAGGTAGTGGATGAAATTGGGGAAATTAAGGAAGGGAGTAAGGAACTGTGTGGAATCTGTTTAGAAGGAAAACAAACTGCAGGTTCACATAATCATACCAAAGTAAGAACAAGGAGATTGTTGAAAAGAATTCATAGTGATCTGTGTGATCCAATTTCACCTAGTACCTATGATGGAAACAATTATATTCTAACCTTAATTGATGATTATACTCATTTTACTGTAGCATTTGGTCTGGAATCCAAATAATGAAGTATTGTACTACATAAAATTGTATGAAGCTATGGCTACAGCTAACTTTAGATGTGACAATGGGCGAGAATATGTTAATAAGGATGTAAATGATTTATTTGCAGAAAAATCAATAAAGTATGAGCTAATGATGCCAAGAGTCCCTGAACAAAATGGTGTGGCAGAGCGTATGAATCGCACTATTCTGGACAAGGCACGATGTATGTAGCTAGGTTCTACAAGCTAAGCAAGACTTTTTGGCTTGAAGCGGCTTTGACTGCTGTATACCTTATAAAGAGGAGCCCCACTGTAGCACTACCAAATGGGAAATTACCATTTGAATCATGGTATGGAAGTAAGCCTAATCTAGGAAAACTGAGGGTATTTGGCTGCATAGCATATGCTCACAAAGTAAAAAAGGAGAGAAATGGCAAGTTTGATTCGCATAGTCGTAAGTGTGGATCATGCTAGGGTATTGTGATAATGGATATAGGTTGTGGTGTTCAAAATTGAGAAGAATTATTGTGGCAAGCCGTGTCAAGTTTGACGATACTAGAAACAAGTTTGAGGAAGGGATGTAGGATCATAAATAGAAAAATGTAGAAACTGAAAAATCCCATATAGAAATAAGAAGGAACATAGATTCAGGAGGGGAACATGAAGAATTCAGAGGCTTTGAGGAGTTTTAAGGAACAAGGTCAATAAGATGAGGAATACATTAGACGAAGGTTTAGGAAGGTTCTTGAGTATTTAAGGGATTATGTTGTGTGCAAATTAAAGAAAGGATCTAAAGCTGGAAAGGTTAAGGAAAGTGAAGATTTAACATCTTTAATAGTAAGGGGTGGATATGTGGATTCAATGAAAGAACCAGAGGAGCAGAAGAAACCAGAAAAGTTGATTACTATGTCCTCAGTAGAGGATGTAAATATTGCAATGAATGAAATTTCATTCTGTGAAGGGTGCCACAAAGTATGGCAGAGTTGGACGATAGTAGTGACCAAGATTCCTGGATGAGAACAGTTGATGAGGAAATAAATTCATTATTGGAAAGTGAGACATGGGAAGAGGTAAGAAAAGCAGAAGCGAAAAAAATTATCAATAATAGATGGGTGTTTACATTGAAACGGGATCAAAATGGAGATTTAGATAGATACAAAGCGAGGTTAGTAGTTAAGGGGTGTGCAATATCGAAAGGATTTGACTATAATGATACTTATGCTCCTGTTGCTAACCTTACTACTATAAGAATTCTGTTGTGTCTAACTAACCATGATGGATTACACATCCATCATTTGGATGTTAAAAATTATTTTTTGCATGGGGTTTTAAAGGAAGAAATCTTTATATGTCCATCTGAGGAAGTAAATGTCACAGAAGGAATAGTTCTTAAGTTAAACAACATTATTTGGTCTAAAACAAGCACCAAAAGAATGGAATTTCAGATTTGATGTGAATGTGAAGTCCCCTGGTTTCAAACAATGTCAGGCTGATAAGTATCTGTATGTGTATCGGGAAGATAGGAATGGTGTGTATCTGCTACTTTATGTTAATGACTTTCTGATTGTTAGTAAATCTATGGATAAGCTTGAAGAACTAAAAGAAACATTCATGAGTGAATGTTAAGTATTTTTTGGGTTTAAAGATAGAACGGAGAGGTCAGACAATTTATTCAAGTCAGGCTAGCTATTTGACAAAATTATTGACCAAATTTCAGATGGAGCATTGTAAGCCAGTTCAAACACCTATAGAGTTGCAACCAAATCAAGCTGCCACAAAGGATTGCATTATTGGTGTAAAACCTTATAGGGAATTAATGGCAGTCTTATGTATGCATGCTTAACCACCTGACCAGATATCTGTGCAGCTGTATATTTCTACAGTCAGTACCAATCAAATGCAACTGAAATGCAATGGGTGGGTATGAAGAGAGTTCTGAGGTACCTGAAGGGAACTTTAAGTTGTGGATTCTGGTTCAAATTAAACAGTAGTGTCACTATCTGTGGGTAAGTCGAAGCAGATTTTGCAAATCGACCTGATAGTAAGTCTATAACAGGCTATATATTCGAAATGTATGGCGATGCTATTTGCTGGGCAACCAGGAAACAACCTATTGTTTCATTATCCACAACATAGTCTGAATTTGTTGCTTTAGCGACAGCTACTTCAGAGCTTCTCTGGCTCATGCAGTTATTTGAGGAACTTGACATTGGGGTTAGTAAACCTGTGACCATGTTTGGGGATAATCACTCTTGCATATGCGCCCTAGGGAACTGGGAACCAAAACCACTTAAGCACATAGATGTTATGTATAAGTGTGTGAAAGATCTATGTGAAAACAAGGTAATTGCTGTCAGATATATTCCATTTAGAGACCAGAAGGCTGATGTACTCACCAAAGGCTTAACAATTGAGCCTTTTGTCAGACATAGAAGAAATTTAGGAATGAGTGAACTGTATCAATGAGATTGTGTAATGATAAATTAAGGAGGTATGTTAATAAAAACAGTCAATTTACCATATCTGAAGTGTAGGCATAAAGATAATTATTGTATGTTAAGGTATAAGTTATTGTATATGTGTGGTAACACTATTTTTTCTTTTTAATATATAATAACCACAATCCTGTATTCTTTTCCCCGTTCCTTTTTGTACTGTTGGAATTAATGTGCTGTGAAATTATATCAAATTCAATCTATTTCTTGTTATTTAATTTACTACTATCCTGTTATATTAATCACGCCAAATAACAGTTTCATTTGAGAACATAAAAAATATTTCTTTTAAGTGTAACACACAATATATCAAAATAATAACTTTACATTTTAATTAATTTCAAAATTAAAATCATGTTGATTACATTTCATCCTATTAGGTTTTTAAAATTGATCTTTTAACATAAATCATATTCTAACCTATTTATTTTATATTTTTATTCATATTTCAAACTAAGCCAAGAGTTCATTAATTGCATTTGTTTATAGTTTGCTTTCACTTCTGTGTAGAACACTTGCATCACATTCTGAGTGTTGGCTCCACCTCTTTGATTGTTTCCAAGTTTCAATAAATACTGGCTGGTTGATAAAAATAAATTGAGATAGTTGTTTTATCTACAAATGTAATAATAGTTACCACACATACAAGACATATCAATTATTAAGGTGGCTCATTTGTTGCGTCACCATGCCTTACACATATTTTCTGCCCTTACAAAATGTCAAACTTTAACCAAATGAAAACAATTTTATTGCAAATAATCATAATTGTTATATAGTTACAAACAGTTACTTTGAAATGTGAAACTAGTAAATGTGTTTGTTGTGTCCTTACACATACAAATATTTAGTATTGTACATGAACCACATAACTCGCGCACATATCAATCCCCCAAAGCACAAAGATAAAGTTTTAGAACGGAACATGTTGTCCATCACTTCCTGCTATGACTACTCTAGTCAGTTCAGTCCAGAGTGACCAACTTAACCTATATACATTCCTGCTATAGAGTATATTACATTCCTCCCCTCCTAGATATCTACACATAATCTCTCAAGTACACAGGAGTACGCAACTGTCTCCGTGGCCTCAGGAGAGGCCATGATTCTGGTGGTGCTGGTTGTTGATCTGTGTTGTCCATCAGTGCTGTTGGTTGCTGTTCCTGTGGCTGGGGGTTTTCTACTGGTTGCTTCGCGTCGTCTTCTCTTGCTGGAGGTGCTAGTAGTGGTTGTTGAAGTGGTCTTGCTGTCTGATATGTCACAAGGTCTTTAACTGGGTATCTTGCCAGTTTAACTTTTGAAGATGGTCTCTCCGAGGCATCCTCTGGTTGAGGTGTTATTTCATAGCGTTTTCGAAGTTGGTCTATGTGACTTGTTTGTCCACGTCCTCCCTTAAAATTGACACGGTACATATTCCTCCCTAACACGTCAGTGACCACTGCTGGCATCCATTTAGGCCTCTTTAATTCATACTGCCTTGCCCAGACTGCTGCTCCTTAAGTGAAGATTCGCATATTATCCGTATCTTGAGGGAGCGACGCCAAGCCTGTTGTTTGTCTATCTGGATGTAGCACATCCAAGCGTGTTCGGAGTTGGCGATGCATCAGAAGCTTGGCTGTACTTTGGCCTGTAGTTCCAGTGAGGGTTGTCCGAAGCATGAGGAAGATTCTTGCGAGCCTAGTATGCCAGTCGCCTGTCATTCTTCCCAACTGTTTCTTAACTGTTTGAACCATACGTCTTGCTTGCCCATTGCTTGCAGGGTGATATGGTGCTGTTGTTAAATGCTTAATTCCATTGAGCCTAAGAAACTGTTCAAACTCCTCAGACACAAAATTACGGACATTGTCAACTACCAGGACTGTTGGAAGCCTACATATAGCAAAAATGTATCTTAGGTCCATTATTATGCACGTTGATTTTGTAGATTTAATCTGTCTGACCTCAGGCCATTTAAAATGCGCATCCAAAAGTATTAAAAAAAAATTTCCTTGTATCGGCCCTGCCATGTCAATGTGTAGATGAATCCACGGGTTTGTTAATCTATCTATGACTGTACTGGGGCCTGTGGTGGATTGTTCCGGCGTTCTTGACAGGTTTGGCAAGTTCCCACTACTTCCTCTATGGTTGCGTCCATCTTAGGCCACTTTGTATAGGTGCGAGCTACTGCTTTTGAGAACACCACAGCTAGATGTGTAGCATGAAGCATGAGGAGAAACCTTTTGCGGAGTTTATTTGGCAATATCACTCTACTACCCCAGAGTAAGCAATCTTGTGACAAAGATATTTCCGAGCGTCGTGCGCTGTAGGGCTTGAAATCCTCCCCCGCCTCTTCTTCGGCCCGACCCTGTAAAACCCACTCTTTAACCTTACACAGCACAGGATCCTTTAAGGTTTCCCTGGCAATTTCAATCACTGAGATAGGCGGGTCTTCCATGTTTAGCATAAAAATGCCCTTGGGTTCTATATTCACAGTTTCTGAAGTGTTCAATAGAAGTCTGCTAAGCCCATCTGCATTTCCATGGTGTTTCGCTAGTCTGTAAATAATGTTATAAGCATAACCTCCTAGCATTAAGCTCCACCGTAACATCCAAGGTGTCATAACACTTGGCGTCTGGTGGGTATGATGAAATAATCCTAGAAGTGGCTTGTTATCTGTGGCTATTGCGAAAGATCAGCCCAAGAGAAACTGCTGGAACTTGTCGACTCCAAATATAACCGCCAAAGCTTCCTTATCGATCTGAGCATAGTTACGCTCAGCTCGTGACAGTGTTCTTGATCCAAACGCTACTGGAGCTTCCATTCCATTGTCCATAATATGGGAGAGAGACTGCTCCAACCCCGTATGGAGATGCATCACAAGGTAGTATCAAAGATCTACTTCTATCATAATGTGTCAGAACTAAGTCTGATGTTAAAATGGCTTTTGCCTTATTGAATGCACTCTCGTGGTTTTGAGTCCACTGCCATGGTGCTTCTTTATCTAGAAGATGGTGTAGGGGTTCTAAAACGGTAGCTTTGTCCATCAGGAATCTCTCATAAAAATTGAGAAGTCCTAATAAAGCCTGAAGTTCTGTTTTATTCTTCAAAACTTGATAAAAACGCTGCTATTATGAGCACTTCGGTGGCTTGACCTATATCATGGATGTACATGAACCCCATAACTCTCACACGTATCAACCCCCCAAAGAAAATGTATTTTCAATCGGTCTGTGTGTTAAAATGGAAATAAAAACATGTATCTATAAATTTGTGCATTTATAAGAAATCATTTATTTCTAAGGACCCGCCTATTCAAATAATAATAATAATAATAATAAATACCAAGAAGTGAATTGCTTCAGATGGCGACCAACTATTGGGTTGGGTGGTTAACCATCTAGCAAATCGCTTCAAAGTAGATATGCTAATAATAAAACCAAATCTATGACTCAAAGTGAACACTTATCAAAGCATTAGTAATAAATATTTAAGCCACTAAAATTTGTAGTAAAGTTTTGGTCAGTGTTGGCTTATGGGCTGTTGTCAGTGTTTTTATTCCATTTTTGTCTGTCCATTTGACAAGGCTTTCCTAGTAAATCATTGTTCCTTCAATTCAGTACCAAAATTGACCTTTAAACTGTAAAGCTAATTGATACACATGCACTTACTACACTATTGTGTGTGGTTGGTGAAATTGATAGCGAGAGGGATGGAACAGTTTACTAACACAGTTCTGTTAAGCAAAACAAACACTGGCAACAACCCACGAGCCACCACTGATTTTCATAACTTTCAAATATCACTTTCAAAGGATCCTTTTAACTAATTTATTTCTATAACAAGCCTTTCTTTAGAACTTACTTTTATTTATGTGCACTTCATCTTATAACCCGTTACACTATTACACTAATGGGATATAAATAGGAAGGTAGAATATATAAGAAATGTATCCACATATGCACATAAACCATTTAGAAAAAACTGCCCTCAGAACACAAGATTTGAACCCTGATCACTCCATCATTGGCAGTCAAGCCGATTGTGATGGCTTTAGATGATTTGACCTCTAAAGCAGGTAATTTAAAATTGATCCATATATAATTCAGTGATAAAACCTGAATCCAAGCTTACCATCTTCCAGGGTTTGAGCGACCACTTGCATAGCTAATGGACCAGGTCCTTTGCTGTTAAATGCTTGAACAACCAAACCATATTTATAGAACTTTTTCAACCCATTTAAATGCCATTCTTCTTTTCCATTGCCTCTCCAAGCCACTGTTGTGAAATTATATTGACGCTTGCTTTCAGAATCTCTAAAACAAAATAAATTCATTTGTTTGGTCCACATCGACACTACATTGCTTAAAGCTAAGATATCATATGGGATATAATTTTTTAAGAAAGCTATACAACTAATAAATTGTTTTATAGATAATTTAACAATTTAAATTATTAATTCAGCATTTTAATTTAAATGTAGGTACCTATTATATTTTATGATAGCTATTAATGACTGTAATTATAGTGTAATTTTCATTGGACAAACTTTTTTTCACCCAAAATTGAAAACATATTATTAGTTTTATTTTATAGATATTGATAATGTAGCTATCTATTAAACATGACAACTTCAGATAACATGACTTGATTTATGAATATGTGAAAAAAGATCTAGTAAATTTTCTAGATGTCAGATAAGGCCCTTACTATGATAACTGGACTGTAACTTACCTAAAAAAACAGCATGAAAATACAATCAGGTGTTTTAATGATTACCTATCCCTGTTTGCATACTCGAAGGTAATCACATGGAACTTATAATGTAAATATAAATATTCAAAGCTAATTTTAAAAAAAAGTAATGCAAAATGTTCTTTCAGATTTTATCATTTAAAATATATATTTTAAAGTTTATATACATCCTTGTATTGAATTAATCAATAATAGTATAGTAATTGATAGGATTAAAATAACCGATTTAATAATTTGAATTAAAACCTATTTTAATGAGGATTAAAATGATAGCAAATTATTAGTTGTATAAATTAAAGGGATAAAAGATAGAATAATTTCTGAACCTATTCACACTCCTAATTAAGAGCTAGATGAAATAGATATAACAGTTTCTCTTATTTAGAAAAAATATTTTTAATAGTTTTTTAATTTTCATTAGGAAAAAGAAGTAATATAACGCCTTATTTAGAGTATGAGCCAATAGTTTTGAATTTAGAAGCAATTGCACACATGCTCATGTTCATACACTATATTATTGTGTGTGTGGTTGCTCAAATAGATAGTGAGGGGAGGAAATAATGGCATGAAAGTTATTGCAGTGATGTCTGGTGGCCTAAAATATATGAACTGTGATAGCGATAATAATACCCTGTGCTGGTTTTCATGTGGCTTAAGGCGTCAACATTGAAATATTATATAATAGTTTCAGGTTTACAATCTTTGCCAATTCACTTATATTTACACAAGCCCATGCACAGTACTAAACCTATCAATTGAGTAGCAGCTGTCATAACAGGAGGACTTTTTACTTCCCAAGGAAAATTGCCATTACAATTTAATAAAATTTAACTACAATAAATACCTTGTCCTGATCAGGAATCGAATCTGGTACAAAAAAAATATTGGCCTTACCCTAACTCTCTGTGCCCCACATAGTGCCCAAGTAGAGGTCCATTCCACTGATCCTCAGGAGGAGGTTCCCAAGTGAGGACTAATTGGGTGGAACTAGTAGCCTCTACCATGATGTGAAGAGGAGGGGCCGACGGAGCCTCTTCATCTGTTCGGACCCTCAGCTCTTGACTGGCTGCTCCCGGGCCCAGTGTGTTCTCAGCCACCACACGGACGCTGTACAAGGTGGATGGTCGTAAAGGGGTCAGAATCACGTTGCTTTGACTTCCCTCGGCAGTTATTTCTTCGCTTGGGCCCTGCCATGAGTCTAAGAGATAAAATACAAAACACTTAAACAATATCATAGTTGAAGTGTGGTATGTTCCACATGTTCTACATCCAAATCATACTATCATTTTCTAATATGATTTTCTTAAGAATAACCATTTGGAATACATTTTTTCTCCAAAATTTCTACTATCTTAATATATAATTTGGTAATTTCATTTACAGTAGTTAAAATTATGAGAAAATGGCCTAATCAATTTTAACAAACAGTTAATTCAGAGGTTAGTGGCCTAGGATGTCAGCAAGAATAATAGTTTCCAACATAGTCCCATTTTTTCCAGTAAGTTTTCAGCTTTTATGCTTCGTGTGCAAAAGATCATCTGTACAATCACTATTTGTTTACATCACCATGGAAATATATGCTAACAAAACTTTCAACATAAATTAAATCATTTTCTACATAAGCCGCTAGTATAATAGATGCCAATAATTCTAAATTCTTCTTCTGGTTTTTTTAGATGTTACACACATCTAATAGATTTATAAAGAATTTTAATGCCAGCCTTGTTATGAGTTAATTCAATGACACACACAACCAGTGACGTATTCTCTGGGTATGCTAGTCCTGTGCCGCATACCCAAAAGGATATGGACTAGTTTTTTGTTTAATTCAATGCTGTCTGTATGAACATTGTAAATATTAATGTTTAAATTGTTAATAAATATACATGTAATGAATTATTAATTTTAAACTAATATTGGTTCATATTCCAAGAATACTGTGTTTTAAGTAATTCTTCTTCCAAAAGGTTCTAATTATAACAATAGGAAACCCAGGGCTTGCTACTTGAAAAACGCAAGGCAAGTCAGGGAGGCTCTAATGACCTTGCCCAATGTCTATGGGGTGGCAACACATTCCTTTCCGCTCGCACATAAGTAATTGACCAATGAGCTCGAGTTTTCACAACCCAGGTCATGCTGTTCCTGTGAAGCAAGCTAAGCATTATGCCAACTATTGAAAAAAGATTCACGATCACAATGTTTATTTACTAAGCTAATTTAGTATAGTTTAAGTAAAATTACATAAAATATATATAAAATTAATTGTAAAATAGTTAGTATATGTAACAAAGTTTAAATTATACACTAAATAAATACATTGAGTTATATTTAGGTATTCTAGTCACATGTATTATCATGTATTTGGCAAACACATTTAACCACTCTTTCAAATTTAAGTATTTCAGTGCTGATAGAGGTGGGAATGGG
>CABEEJ010002018.1:0-12720 GCA_901482245.1 Timema douglasi
ATGTGTTGAACCAGCTGGTGCTGAAAGAAAGCAGTGCTCTAGCCAGGTTAGTGACAGCCATTCCATGTGTTGAACCAGCTGGTGCTTGATTGATCTATATAGCTAGCAGGGGTAATTGGCAGGTTTCAAGCGAATCTGGACTATAAATATGACAGCCCTAAACATACATTATACTATTGAAGTTATGTTTTGTTAAAGTATTGAAGTACATTTAGTCTTGGGGCCATTTCAGCGACATTATCGATGACTGTTTAATTTTGTGAAATGCTCCTCCACCCGCTAAGTTGGTTGTAGATTACAAAGCTAGTAACAGTCGGCTTTCGATAAACAACTGCTTTTACGTTTGGCTTAAAATATTTATAAACAGCACCAATAAACAACAATCGGGACAGTTTTTACATTTAATGCCAACTATATCTTCACAAATGATGGATCCCTCAAGACTTACTCACTGACAATTTTTATTAAAATTTAATCCAAAAAAATCCTAATTTATAGAATTGAATGCGAAGCTTTTATTTTAGTTTTAATTATCTGTGGCAGAACAAATCGAACCAGCCCACCTGGATTTCTTCCCGTGTCCTGGCGGCCCAGTCCATTCCTGGTAGTAATATATTATCGCACCCTCAGAGGATTAGTGTAGTAAGTAAAACAAAGGATTTTGAGTTGACTCTGTCAAAAAAATTGGGGAAAAAATAATCTTTTTAGTGCTCTATAGTAGTGACTATAATTTAAAATTAGTCCGCTAGATGGCCTATGAAATATAAATTGTAGGCCTATTTTAAATGTTTTGCACTCCAATTACGGAGGGAAAAATAAGGAAATTATATTTTTCTCAGACAGTTGTTGTGGACAAAACAAGAACCATTTTATATTTTCTGTATATTTGTAAATAGTTATGTTATGGATGTTCCTTCTGTGACACATAAGTTCCTGAGCACTCACAAAATGAGGGCGACTCCATACATGCCTTCATATAAAAACATAAAAAGCGCACACGTATTCCAATTTACATGCCTTCTCAAAGGGTTCCAGTAATCAGCGGAGCAAAGAAGACTGGCCAGCCATACTCTATAAAGGAAATGGTGACAAATTACTTTGTAGATTTGAGTGTACTTTCTGACTACAATTGAAATATTTCAACATAAATGAGGAAGGTGAAAAGGTCCCCGTGATGTCAATGAAAGTAGTACATCTTCAGAAAGATCAACCATTCATTATACATTATAAAACAGATTATCGTGACACAAGCTACAAACAAACGAATGTCAGAAGACGAAACCGAGGGGAAACACCATATTCACAACCACAACCTCAACCCCCTTCCTCAAAACCACCATCAATTTCTGCTGCCAGACCTACTATCACTGTGCAGCAGTAACTAATACCATGACTTTCATCAGAGAATAGCTGGACAAGATTATTAATCGAGCAGGCAAAATGTATTAAAATTGTCTTTCTAATACACTAAGTTTTACCTCAAATGTATTTTTGTTCTTTACTATATTTTTTTATAATATTAAAACATTTTTAATGAATCAAAATGTAATCTTATTTAAAAGTCAACTATTATTACAGCTGTATTAAATCAAAATAAACCTAGAAATATTCAAGAAACATAAAAAAAAAGTAATTACATTACTGTAGTAACTCAAAATGCACGGGTTTTTTTTAGAATAAAATAGCCACAAATTGTCAACGTAGATACCTGAAATCATTCGTATGGCATAGTAACATATTTTATTGCACTAATAATAAAAATAAAAAAGGGCTTTGGGATTACATAGGGGCAATAAAACTCTAACTTCATTTTCCCGAAAACCTATGGTTTTGAGTTGCTGCAGTAGATCTAATGTTCTGAGGGTGCGTTATGTGTGTTTGCTTCGCTACCAAGTTATTTGTATGGTGATTGCAGGATCATGTGGCTCATCGTTTGGCTCACTAGCTTGTCCTGTGGAGTGACCATTGTAATGAGCCAATGTTCTGTTATATGTGTTTGCTTCGCTACCAAGTTATTTGTATGGTGATTGCAGGATCATGTGGCTCATCGTTTGGCTCACCAGCTTGTCCTGTGGAGTGACCATTGTAATGAGCCAATGTTCTGTTATATGTGTTTGCTTCGCTACCAAGTTATCTGTATGGTGATTGCAGGATCATGTGGCTCATCGTTTGGCTCACCAGCTTGTCCTGCGGAGTGACCATTGTAATGAGCCAATGGTTCAGTTTCCGATCCAACCCGACTCTGGTCAGCGTAGAGATCACAAGGGGAAGCTTTGACTTTCCCTCGATCTCTGTCTCATATGAACTGTATATCGACATGAACATCGTTAAGGATGTAATTAGCAAGTACGGGTCACTTTCTCACAAACATTATCTGCGTCATGTTCAATCAAGACAATTTCTAGACTGGATCCTCACTAATAGGAGTAAATAAACGCGTTGTTGCAAGTTTGAAAATACTCCCAAATATGTTCACTAAATAGGCGCAGTTTGAGAGCAAGCTTAGAAGCAACTTTGAAACCAAATTATTTCAATCAAGGCCGTAACCAGCCAATAATGTCAGGGTGGGGGTGGGGGGCATATCCCCCGATTGCTGGAGACTAGAAAACATTCTAAGTGATAGACAGTTTTAGAAGCTCTCTGAAGTGCTTCTTTACGGTTACACAACCCCCTAATTTGTACTTGTAGATTAATTTTGATCTTGTTTGACCATAAATAAAGCTATATATATTGTTAATAAAACTTTGAGGGGTTTGAACCCCCAGCCCACCTCCAACTACGGCCTTTATTCCAATAAATTAAAATTGTGGTATATTATAAAAACGAGTCGAATTACGTTTGGTTATCTGTACTCCAAATAATAATAATAAAGGAATTAAATATCATTATTTTCTTAAAAGTACACAATATGATACAATTGAAATTAAGCTATAGCGGTAACAATGCCTGATTTTGTTGTATTTTACATTCATATGACGCCATGGCATTGCTTTCATTATTATAAAACAAAACAACATCAAAGAAAACAAATTGTGGAATCTTTCTTTAGGTCCAAAGAGGTTTTGTATTCCTATAAATGCAAAGACATCTTGTCTCTAAACATTGCTTCTAAGTATGTTTTAGTCAATTTAAAAAAAAATTATAATTACTATTTTACTAGTGCAATGAAAGTTTTAAACTTACATTATAGATAACTGTATGTACTTGATAATATTGTTGTTTGCAAAGCACCCAGAATTATACCGACTCTAATTTAATTTCTAGCTTATAAGAAAAATGTTTAGTAATATTTGTAGGCCTATTTTCTGTCATTTTCAATGGAGATTTTAATTAAATTAACATTGACTTTGAAAGTAGATTCCTCCCACGATTTGGTAAAAATTAACCAAATGTGTATGTTATGGTGACGTTACCAATCCTTTTTCCATCATTTTTCTCGTTGTTTAAATAATAGATAAAAGTAGCAAACAAATAGACTTTGTATCTTATGTGCAAATTCCCGCCATTTTTACACTTACACTGAAGCATTTTGCACCCTCGAGTGAATCCAGGTTGATGGCAAAGAATTAATATTGCTTAGTGAAAGAAGTTGTTTCTGTTCGGGTATTGGAAAAAATAAATTACATTTTGTATTAGTTTAGCATAACTAGTTGTTGAACTATAAAGATGTTTTATTATCAGGAAAATATGGTTGAATTTAAGATTAACAATTTTAATTAGTTTTATTTTATGAATGATATATTTGTTCAAATTAATTTCAAAATATGTAGCTGTTGTAAGTATAAAAGAACAATCAAGTTGGTGTGTATGTATTTTATTTATAAGAATTGTATATATCTACACACAATAAGTATGAAGAGTATCTAGATTCACAAACTAGTTGCCTGAGATTGTTAACACAGAATAAATGATTACAGCTATTCTTCAATGTTCTACACTTAACCTTAAAACCAACATGATAATCTCATAATGCCAAGTAGGCCTAATTAATAGTTCAATCTTCAAACTGGCAAGTAGATGTAAAGGAATTAATCTCCTGTTTCAGAGAGAACTTAAGTTGGCTGCCTGAACGAATGCATAAAGGCTTACCTCAAGTCTACTATAATATTGCCAATAGGGGCGCTGCAAGAAAACCTAATGTTATTAAAGATTATCCTGAATACTTTAAGTATGATATGGACTACGCTGGAATCATGAACAAGGTAGCAGACCATTATCTTGTTGAGTCTACGTTAAAGAGAGATGTCTGTAAATTATAGAGTTTGGGAATCAAATTTGAAAAAAAAAAAATTAACTCTCTTGTAATATAATTGATATCGATGTTTGACATTTACAAATCCCTCTATTTGACCTGCGATTTTATTAAATTTATTTTAGGAACATTTTGTAAGACTCATATTTTTCCTTTCCTTTGTAATGTGTTCATACAATACCCTGTAGTGTTTTTTCTTGTGTGTGCTTTAGTGTTTCCTTATTAGTGTAAATATCTGTGAGGATTCTTAACACAATTAAATGTGGGTTATATGACATTGTTTTAATGAGCGGTGGGTTATGTGACACTTACAATGACAAATACGTTAGGGTTGTCCGGTTATATGACACGGGTCATACAGATGTGTAACACATTAATTGTTTTGTATCATTTTTGTAACAGGTCCTAACCTGTGACGCAATACTCGCCGATTGCAGCTACGAAGGGGAACCATTTGACTGCTGCTCTGTGTTTGAGAAAGTTTATGGTCATTATGGCCCTCTGTTCACCTTCAACTCACTGATATCTCATAGTATCAACATTACGTGAGTAGTAACTGATCAATCAAATACTGCCAATAATCATTCACATACAAAAAATGCTTTGAATTAAATTTTAGGCTAATAACGTAAAGATTAAGATATACATTTATTTAGATTGGATTTAAAATTAATATTTTGAATTAATATCCTAAATTGGTATTTAAGGGATGAATATGCGGCCCGGTCGACACATCATGCGTCAGTTATGCAATAACACTTAATGAAACTTGTTTTGATGACTGAAAATAACGGTGCAACGAGACGTCAAAGTTGGCGGTGTGTGCGCACGGAGGGTAGTCAATACATGCATATCAACACATGCATCCAACCATTCCCACACACACACACACGATGGTGCCAGCGTAGCAGGGCAGCGTTGAGCTGTTGGCTGTCGGCATGGAGGGACATTCAATCATTTACACCCCACTTCCCTTGTTAGATGTTGAATATTGATAGGTTGGCTACCCTCTAGGTGCATACAGCGCCAAATTCGGAGACTCATAGCACCGGCATTTGGCGTCACCGACCTCAGTTTTATTACGCGGAAATACTTGTCCGGTCACTCCCTAAAACCCGTATAGTTTTTTACCTGGAGATTTAAATAGCCCTGTATATAGGTGATGGTAATAGCTTAGTAAAATGTGTCTGTATTAGTGGTGATAAGAACACGGCAAAGTGTTTCTATAGCAAATAATTGAAATGATTATAGTTTGTTATTTCTTTCAGGGGAAAATTAAAGTTTGACTTAAAAACAAACTCGTACAAGAGCCCACCCGCCCTCAAGTATCAAATTAATCCAAACAAGATGGCACTTGGGCTCAAGTTTAGGCTGAAGCAACAAGCTTTTGTAAGTAGGTCGTTTCTGTGAAACGATAAGAAATATGAAGCTTCAAGAGGCTATTATCACTTGGGACTTCCTGACTCTTAGTCCTCAGTTAGCCGGTAATTACCTGGAGACTAGACTAACACCTGGGACATCCTAACTCTCCATGTTCCAGGTGGGTGTGACCCACCCCATGGCTATCTGGGAGCGCACCAAAGCCCGCAACCTGTTCACCAAGTACAACTACGAGCTGTACGTAAACGATGTAGTGGAGGTGCAGTCCAGCGAGGATATCCCCAACATCCCCGCGGAGAGAAGGGACTGCGTGTTCCAGGGGGAACTGCCTCTACTCTATCACGGCCTGTACCACCCTACCGTTTGCGTTGAGGAGATGGAACGAGCCAAGGAAATGGAGATCTGTGGCTGTACCGTGTACAACTATCCTCCTGATGGTAACGGCCTCCTGGTCAACGTAGCCTGACAGGACTTGTGATACTCACTGATACCTTTTGTTTCTGGACAAGTAGAGATATTAAAAAGTGTAATATTCTGATACGTTGGGTTTTTTTTATAGAAAGGTTCCCATATTGCAACAACAGCCGTCTGGCCTGCCTTGCTTCAGGTTAGTAACATACATTGCCCTCTAATGTATTCATCAATTGGGTTCATAAAGAAGACAATGGACTTGTTGTTATTGTTGTTTTACGTAAGATTAGCTCTAATACCATTAGACCTCTTGATTCTAGTGTCTTGTGGACTTTGCCTCTGTTGAAGTTCTCAGTTAGCCAGTAATACCCTGGGGACTAGACTAGCACCTCCTGGCTCTAGTTCTCAGTTAGCCAGTAATACCCTGGAGACTATACTAGCACCAGGGATCTCCTGACTCTAGTCTCAGTCAGCCAGTAATACCCTGGGGACTAGACTAGCACCAGGGATCTCCTGACTCTAGTCTCAGTCAGCCAGTAATACCCTGGGGACTAGACTAGCACCTCCTGGCTCTAGTTCTCAGTTAGATAGTATTCAAATTGTCAATTCCTGTCTGAATACTATACGCTAAGCTAAAATATTATAACTTCTTCAATCATGAGTACCTTTGACCCCTATTATTGGTGTTGTATGTTCCACAGCAGCACCATATGTGTCATCATACGTTTGGAATGAATCAACCTCAAGTTGTCGAAACCTGTGTTCTGACATCAACTACTTTCTATCTACAGGAGCTCTTACCACAAGGTGATGACACTTTTAAAGTTTCAATTTTGTAATATACACTCCTCATTTTTGGTCACTTGGTTTTTTTATGTACATATGACTGTTTTTTGTAGGTGCCACCCTTCCTATCAAACTCTACTTATTTTTGACTCCGGTAAATTTTAAATATGGCTCATATATCTTCAGTCTAAGATCCTCCCGACTTCAAATCTTTTTTAAATATTTTCACATATTATGAGAGGGGGAGGCCGGTTCAGAAGCACTAGAAATTTGGTCTTATAGGCGAATGATGAAGATAAGTTGGACAGAACTGTTTACAAATAAAGAAGATTTAAGAAGAGTGAGAGAAAAAATACAGCTCTTGATGAAACGGTGTAAAAGAAGAGACACATTCATTGGGCACATGATGAGACATTTAGATAATCTTCATACCATCAAAGAAGAGCCTATCGAACGAAAGAATGTTAGTGACCAGCCGAAGAAGGATTCATAAAGCAAGTGATGCAGGACTTTGTCAGTAAAAACTATCACTAGACTAAAGAGAAAGCAAAAAAAATGAAAGAATGGAGTGCTTCTGCTAACTGACAGTTGAGGATTTAAGAAGAATAAGTTCAGGCTATCGCATTGTATTCTTTATCGGGCATAAAATAGATGCCATAGAGTATTTTTGTAAGATTTTGTAAGTATGATCAAGAACAAAATAATTATGAATAGGTACTCTATTAAGAACCTACATACAGATATTAGGATAGAATTGGTCAAAGAATGAAAGATTATTGGTGCTGGGCTAAGAGCGTTTAACCCGCCACAATGAGGTTTAATCGATTCAACATAAAAATCGCTGCATGATATATTATCCCGACCCCAACTAATACTGTTTTTAACTCACCATATTTTCTTGGTTAACCATAAGATTGACCGCGAACATTCTGCTTCGATGAAATCGGCACCAGAAATAAGTAATTTGAATGTAGCGTATTGAGGTCCGGTCGGCTACACCAGATGTCCTATCACGTGCACGCTACGGCTTCAGCGGCACCAGACCTTTCCCGAACCATCTGGCCTGTTCGCTCGGGAAGGAGTTATGTTCCTTTCCTTTCCCCTCATTTTTTTCCTCCAGCACATTTTGTTTGTATAGATTGGTATGTCCAAAAAACCATAACACACACTTCGTCTTATCCTCGCCTGGAGAAAAAACTCTTGACGTCAACAATCCACCGTCTCCACTAGTTTAACCATGAACGAATGGTCTCGCTGGCACGAGGCAGTAACTACTCTATGAAACCCGTGTCCTTATTAGAATATTTAATCTGTTCAGTCGAACTATATTTTGAATACATTTAGGATCTACTTGTAATTACTTTATCCAACCAAGGTTTGAGTTAGAATCTTTAAATTGCTAGTTTTATTATATTTTGTTTACATGTAGATTCTACTTGTGACTAATCTATCAAACCCATGTTCCTGTTTATTTAATTTGCTAGTTTAACAATGTTTTGAAATTATGTAGGATCTACCTGTATGTTTTTTTTACTATACCCATGTCAAAGTTGCATTAATTTGTTCAGTGAATTTAATTAAGCGTAGTTATTATGTATTTTCAAACTCTTTCCAATTCTTTGAATCCTTGTTAGGATTGGGAATGTTTAATTATGTTCACGTTTACTTGGTAATTGCATTTACCGTACTGGGGTAATTCTGCTATTAAGTAGGAAACATTAATTTCTAAAGTATTTAAATATAATAACCATGCAGTGATATTTCTATCACTGAACTTTACTAAACTCTAGTGAGGTCCTAAGAGCTGCTTGACGCTCTTTAGGACTAACAAGCTGGTTTTTTTTAACCACTTATGAACATAAACATACGAGGATATCAGACGGTTGTGAGGGATAGTTAAGATTTTCTGATTTTAGTCGAAATGACTCTGGTCTCGTTTAGTCTTATTACTATTAGCGTTTCCTCTTTATTACGTAAATTTTATTCCCCGGTGACCAAGTTGAACATTAGTCCTATTTTTAAAATGTCCGGTGCCCTTGAGGCTATTTTCTGGCAACCGCTATAACTTGTGTTCCTAAGCCTTCCCACTATTTTTGTGTGTTTCTTTTGCGGGAATCATTAGCTGTGTTATTTATTCTAATGTTGGTCTTTCTTAATCGGGATTAGGCTTCCCGACTGGCTCATTATAGCTCTTGATAGGTCCGTATGTGCTTTACTTGCTTATATTTATCTATTTTGTTTTATGATGATGATCACCTAATTGTTTATTTAGGGTTATGTTGGTGTTAGTGACACTAATGGTACTTCCTTGTACAAGTGATTTGTATACATCGCAAACAACAATGATTTATGCATCGATTATTGTTCTCCCTCTTTCTCAGTAGTCGCTGTCTTCCTGCGTTGTTAAGGGAACAGTGTCAACGTATTGCTATGAATTTATTACAGGCGAAAGTAAACTTATAAATTGCCATCACTAATCTTTTGTACCTTAATCTCTATATTCTTGTACATATATCTTTTCTCAAACTGTTTTCTGTGCCAATTGTTACATAAACTTCCCCCTTCTGTTGTTAAAACTCTGATAGGGCGCGCCTAATAGTGCACAGTTGCAAATACGCCAACGATGCATGTTTATTAAAACATGGAGGACAGGAAGTATAACTGTGAGTATTGTGTACAGCTCATGATTGTATAAAACAAGTATAATACTGTGCATGAGGTATTCCCTAATATCATGATTAATATCCTTGTATTATATCAATTATCAAATAATTTAGTTGTTCGTTTCAGTAACTCCACCTCAGGTCATGTGAAGATTGCTTTTATGAAGCTTCCGACATTTCATTTCAAAAGGAACATTCTATTCACGTGGATGGATCTATTAGGTGAGTGAATAGTGTATGAACCACTAAACGTAAATACATCTTAGGTCTTTTTTTATTAGTATAGACCCTACTCTTCACTTTTAAATACATCTTAGATGAGTGAAAAGTGTATGAAACACTTTTAAATCCATCATAGGTTTGTTGTTGCACTGTTTTACACTGAAACCTGGTTCTGAGAGTAGCCACTAAATAATCAAATAACAAACGTTAGCCATTGTCTTACCGACCCTGTCCCATACTGCCAACCTCTAAAACATTATGACACTGTGCAGTTATTAGTGTATTCTACACTTTTAAATATATCTTAGGTTGGTGAATAGTGTGTGCAACACTTGTCAATCCATCACAGGTTTGTTAATAGTGTATTTTATTATTTTAAATACATCTTAGGTGGGTGATTAGTGTATGAAACACTTGTAAGTCCACCATAGGTGGGTTTTGATGTTTACCAAGACCTAATGGTGTGTGGGTTTTTTAAAATAAATTTTATATTCAGATAGTTATAATATGTTATGTAGGTACTGCAAATGAAGAAACAATATTAAAAGCAAATGTATGTATTTTATACCAAAGCTTAAGAGTAATTTTCTACGAGTTTAAGAGCAAGATGGATCGGTTTTGACCCATGTTTTACAGGTTTCATTAAATTATTCATTATAATTATTGGTTTCATGTTCTACATGTTAGGGAATATTATATGTTTTAATATCAACAACCTATATTTTAGATAAATAATTCAAGTATTTACTTATTTTTCAGTGTCTTTTGGTGGAACACTCAGTTTATTCTTGGGAGCTAGTGTCATTTCATTGGTAGAAGTGCTGTACATCTTGTTAAAACCACTCATTTACAAAGCCACCAACACCAAACATTGATTGTGTCGTCACACTGGTAGGCCTTATTACAAGCACATTTTCAAATTTAGAGTTAAATGCACCAATACAAACACAACATAGGGAACCAATGTATAATATCGTGAGGAGGTTAATGTCAGTACATTTGAAAGAAGATCTACAAGAGCTACCAAAGATATTACCATGCTCACCAGCATCGCTAAAGCCATTATTGTACTCACCTTTTAGAAGTCTAAGCCAGGTAGACTGATGGAGTATGTGTAGTTCTAAACCTAAGAAGAAGCTTCATAGTGACAGCCAACAGGTCATCAGACGTCTGTCCCGGACACATTTCCTACATTTCAACCCTTGGTCCAGTGTGGATTCTCAAAAATTCAAAAATGTCATCCATTTTGTCAAAAAATAAATAAATTAAACTATCATTTTTGTTTGTTTCTCTCAAAGTGATCTCTCATTTAGAAATGATGTCGTAAGATGAGATTCCAGTTAGCATTAGCACCCTTTGTGCGTTTTCATCGGCAAACTCACCACGCTGTGTTCACGTCATAAAATTTGACTACGTGTATTTCGTCAGCAGCCAATCAGAGCGAGCGTCTTAGTTATTTATCGTTCCATCTGTAGCCTGCCTTTCTGCAACAATCAGTCGTTGTTCCAGATGGTGTGTGAATGTGTCCATCTTATGTTGAAAAGTTCCGAAATGTAAACGCCATTTAAATAATTTATCTTCCTTAATTTCTGGACGGTAGACAAATGAGAGTAACCATTTGAATGTAGATTCAGTAAGGGTTGTTTTTTGTGGTTTTTTATTAAGTATAGCCCTAATTTTAAGCATTTTACTTGTTCAGAGTCTTATTAAGATAAGTTAATCTGTAAAATATGGTTTAACATCAAATTAAATATGTAATATATACTAGTTATCTATAAAATATATAAAGGGAATTTGTAAAAGTATATTTTAAACTTTTATTTGAAATATCCTTTATTTTCCTTGAATGTCCTACATTTTGGGAGGACTTGTCCTCCTTTGCATCAAAGGCATCTGATTCCTTTGTGGTGGACAAAGTGTTTTCCTCTCTATTAATATCAGATTGAAGGGAATGTATGTGGCCTGTTGTTCGTATCGCACTTGAAATTAATCTATCTATAGTTAACCAACTACACTTTTTCTAACTGTAGGACATTATAAGTGATTTTATTTTACATATTTGTGTAGTTGTGTAACTTGAAAGTTGAATTGTTGGAATCTGTATCTTTTTAATAATGAGAAAATATATGTATATATTATTCTCCATCATTTATATGCATAAATATATGTCTATAATTATTTTCATTTTCATTTTAATGAAAATTTTAGAAAAAAATTATAGATTTATTCACAAAAACATTGATTATGTTGTAAACAATAATATCCCGTCCTAATTCATGTGTTCATGAAGGTGGCGGGACATTATAATAATTCGTTTACCTATGTTTCATCCCCTGATGGCAGCTTGAAATAACTAATGAAATCCATCCTCTCTATAAACCTCTATGTTTTTTGTTTGTTTTGTTTACCATGGCAATCATTGTTAGTAGAGATAAGAAAGAAGGACTCTAAAGAGAGAAAAAAAGTGACGCGCTGGTTTTGATACACGAAAGAAATGTAAGTGTAAATACAAAGGATTGAATTTGGGGTATGAAGTTTTCCGTTCCATCAGCGAGCGCCGGTTGGAGTCGAGGACTGGACCTCATTTTCCTCTCAAACGAGGGAGATTCGTGAGAGGGATGGGCGACTTTGTCCATTTTGAAGATCTAGAAGTGTGAGTGGTGCAGCCATGGTCAGAGAATGGTTTGCAACTTGTTTTTGGCATCATCACCTCAAGTACTACGGGGAAACGAGTGAGATGTTTTATTATTATTGACAGTTCAGGACCACTAATTCGCGGTTACCACCAATTAATATATGTTATTTACCTAAAGGCTCTTATGCCACAATGTTTCACGGCTTAGATTTATAAATTATTCTGGTACTGGATATGTAGGACTTATTTTAAAACTACAATTGCCACAATTTATATATATATATATATATATATATATATACATACACTCTCTGAGTATTTGAGTCTTAGATATTTAAAATTTCACTATACTTACCATGTGACTTTTTCTT